>JADRCD010203456.1:4308-40353 GCA_019843815.1 Montemys delectorum
ACACACACACACACACACACACACACACACACACACACACAAAGTGCTTCTCTTGTGAATGGTTTCATTTGGTATTTATTTAGAGAAAAGTCCAAATCTACATCTAGAAGCAATATTCTTTTTTGGTAGGAAAACTGGTTTTATTGGCCTAAGACAAATGTTTTGCTGAGAATTTTCTGACACATTTTAATATATGGGGACTTGTCATGACAGAACATGAAAGCAATGTCAATTTTCTGTAGTACGTCTCATTTGTCCTCATAGAACCAAGTAAATTTCAATATTTTCATTATTGAAAGTAAATTCTTTCTCATACAATGTATCTTGATTACCATTTCCCCTTGTTTTACTCCTTCCAGTCTTTTGCTACCTCCCCTTCTAGATCCACCCCTTTCTGTCTCTCATTAGAAAAGAACAGGCTTTTAGGAGATAACAACCAAGCACAACAAAATAAAATATAATAAGATAAAACCAAGCCATCACATAGAGGCTGAATAAGAACTCAACAGAAGGAAAATAGCCCCAAGAAGAGGCACAAGAATCAGAAATTCACTCACTCATACACTCAGGAGTCCCATAAAAATACTAAGCTCAAAGCTATAATACATCTGCAGAGTACCTGGTGCAGACTATGTAAGCACTGTTCTTACTGTTTCAGTCTCTGTGAGTTTATATGAGCAGTACTTCACTGATATAGAGGGCCTTGTTCTCCTGGTGTCCTCCAACCCCTTTGGCTCTTACACTCTTTCCACCTCCTTTTCTGTGGAGTTTCCTGATCTCTGAAGGGAGATGATAGAGATATCACATCAAAGCTGTGTGTTTCATGTTCTCTCTCTTTGTCTGCACAGTGTGTGGATGTGGCTCTCTGTATTTGTTCCCATCTGTAACTGGTAGAGGCCTCTCTGATAGTGGCTGAATAAGGCCCCAATATATGAGTATAGCAGAATATCATTGGGAGTTATTTCAGTTACCTTTTTTTTTTAAAGCTAATAATAGCATTTGGTTTTACTCTAGGTCTGTGGGATGTCTACTCTGTGGTTCTTGGTTACCTAGATAGTGTCAGGTATGGGTTCTATCCCATGGAGTAGTAGTTAAATCAAATTAGACATTGGTTGGCAATTTCCACAAGTTCTGTGTCGCCACTGACCCAGCTTATCTTGTAGGTTTTGTGGCTGTGTTGGTGTTTACTTTTCACGTTTGGCAGACTGCAGAGTACTTTTCCATACCAAAGACACTAGAATGTAAGGGCTAATGTTTCATACATGCCACAGCTTGACTTCTTCATGTTCCCTGAGTTGTGTGAGTGTTTTCCTCAGCAATGCGACCCTACAATCAGTTTGCAGAGAATAATCCTTTGTCTTAGCAACAGCCTAGATTGTTTGAGGATTTCATGAGATCCCCTCTTAGCCAATAATTCAATTGAATGCAATCCAGTCTTTTGCTGGAAGACTTGTTTGGTGGTAAGAGATGGCCAGTTGTGACTCTGTTGCCTTCATTACTAGAAAACCTCATTAGGATCTCCTTCATATATTTTGAGTATTTTCCACAGCACTGAGTATCCATACCATTCAGTTTGATTCTTTACCTATAGAGGAGAGTGTTTTAATTTTATTTGCTGAAGTCTTAGCATCCTTTTCATCAAGTTTTTAAGTACATCATACCTTCTTCCAGTTTGTGTCTTTCAGTAATTCCTGACCCTGGCTACCTTTCAGTCATTATTCACTCCATTTCAATTTAACACTTGTGTTTCCTTTTGTTGCTATCTAAAAAGCATCAACATTTAGCAGAAACTTCCAATCTCTATGTTATGGTAGACTTGCATATAAGGTATAATATCATAAAGCTCTTCTCATTGGAAGCTCATAGCAACAGCAATTGATTTCTTTTTATAATTGCTATATATGGCTGCTTTACCCAGATCTAAGGTCTACGGGGGAAGGAAGAGGGTTTTTTGTTTGTTTTGTTATATTGCAAGCAACTGTGAAAGATAAATCTGACAAGTTCCCTATTTAATAAAGAAGTGAATTATTCTTCTGCTGACAAATTATCTTAAAACTCTCCTAGATACCAGTCACTTAACTACAAGAGTTCACTGAATTAAGAATGCAAAGAGAGATAGATTCTGAGATGTGTGTGCTTAAACTGAAATATTAACACAGGGAGCTTCCTAGAGCAAATATATTCCTACTTTCTCTTAGCTATATTTGCAATTTAATGCATAGTTAGTAATTAAGTCGCTATCTAAAATCCCAAGTCTATAAAACAAGTAGGTAAAAGGTATATTTCTCTTTACACATGTATAGTGTCTATGAAAATGCATACTGTGTATGCTAATATACTTAATAATGTTCAGCAAAGGTCAAGTTCATACTGCTTCAGTGTATTCATGCTGAAATGTAATTCAATTCAAGGTAAGATGTCTGTCAACACAATTCACTAAAGAAAAATGGAACCCAGGTGTGAAAGTTTTCTGTGAAAAGATGCTAACAGAAAAATAACTCAGATAGCAATGGAGCTCTAGAAGAAAATTAATTAAAGCTATATAATTACTTTAAACACAAGCTTAGCTTCATTCTATGTGTCAACAAGTCAATGCATTTTTATTTCAGAAAAAGGCATAGATATGAACTTTTCATTTATCAGATAATTTCAATTGTATTATGATTCACTCTATTCTGCTAATGAGAACAGTCGAGATAGATCAGCTTAATGATCGAGTTGACAATGAAACAGTAAACAGAGTATAATTAATGAATTTCCTTTTTAGCCCTCTCAGATACTGGCACCATTCCAGACAAGCTTGCTAGCACTAAGCAGCATACTAAAATATACACTGTGTTTCAGAACTAAACTGTACAATGTGCTTAGGCAAAATATAGACATTGGAGATATTTATCCAATGGATTCAATGTATATAGTTATTGCACATGGAGATCAAATCTACTTTTCTGATAATGCACTTACATGATACTCAGAGAATTTCTCTATTCTGCTATGACTAATCTATTTTTTTAATAATGATATACTCACATCTGAACTGACCATTTTCTATTTTGTTATTGTTGTTGTTGCTTTTTTTATTAGATATTTTCTTTATTTACATTTCAAATTATATCACCTTTCCAGATTTCTCCTCCAAAAAAACCCCTCTATTTCCTCCTCCCTCCTCCTGCTCACCAACCCACCCTCTCCCACTTCCTGGCCTTGGCATTCCCCTACATTGGGGCATAGATCCTTCACAGGACCAATGTCCTCTCCTCCCATTGATGACTGACTAGGTCATCCTTTACCACTTATGCAGCTGGAGCTATGAGTCCCACCATGTGTACTCTCTGGTTGGTGGTTTAGTCCCTGGGACCTCTGAGGGTACTAGTTAATTCATAGTTTTCTTTGTCCTAAAGTGCTGCAAACCCTTCAGCTCCTTGGGTCCTTTCTCTAACTCCTTCATTGAGGACCCTGTGCTCAGTACAATGGATGGCTTTACTTCTGTATTAGTCTGACATTGGCAAAGCCTCTCAGGAGTCACCTATATCAGGCTCCTGTCAGCCAGCACTTGCTGGCATCCACAATAGTGTCTGGGTGTGGTGATTGCATATGGGAAGGATTCCCAGGTGGGATAGTCTCTGGATTGTCCTTCCTTCAGTCTTTGCAACTTCTTCCATGAGCATTTTGTTCACCCTTCTAAGAATGATCTTGGTATCCACCTTTGGTCTTCCTTCTTCTTAATGAAAGTTAACACTTGTGTGTTAGAGCTAGGTTTTATTTTTTTTTAAAAAAAAAAAAAAAGTTGCTCTAGTGCACTAATTACTAATTATGCAGTTGTATCTTTGTTTAAGAAACAACATTGTAATTATTTGACAAGGAAGCTGTGGGTTGTGCTGGCATGTCAATAGTGAGTACCAATCAGTTCCAGATTCATGGTCCATAATAATAGAAGAGAATAGAAGAACATGAAGAATAGACAATCACCTGTGTGTGAGCACACATCCTGCAAATTACAAAGTATTCCTTAGCTATGTGAGTCACTACAGAAGTTACTCTGATAAAGTTTATACAGTTGTATAGCAAAGGAAAGAACTTCTATCAAATATCCCAAACTAAATTAAAACATTTCATTTAAGACTTGCTTTTAGAACTTTTTAAAACAGAATTTAAAAGATATATCAAGAGAATTATGGCATGCTTAAATTTACAAATAAAAGTTTTTGCTTTTTCTACAATATTAAAAAGAAAAACAAAACCTAGTGAAGGTGTGCTCAGACTAAAACTCAAACAAAACAACTGGGAATATGAGTTAGCTAAAAATAAATGAAGAAACAAACAAGCAAACAAACAAATAAACAAAACATCCTCCAAGTATGGTACATGCTCACCCTGGAGTCTGGGTGCTCAACTGACACTTTGTTGCCTAAAAGTTAAATATTAAACTTGCATTTAAATATTTTATATAAATTTATTCCCAGGGAGAACTTAAGTGTTGAAAGACTAATAATGTTTGTCAAAATAAATGGATGGATACATAACATTACTTGATAAAACAATAGTAGAAAAATAGTAAAATAGTGCATTCCACTGAGCCATATACTTTAAAGAATATGGAAAATCATTTGATTCAAAGTGTAGTAACTAAATCATTTCCTCGTTTATCCAT
The DNA here is from genome assembly GCA_019843815.1 of Montemys delectorum. Lineage (NCBI taxonomy): Eukaryota > Metazoa > Chordata > Mammalia > Rodentia > Muridae > Montemys > Montemys delectorum. Next base: position 8,960 of record JADRCD010203456.1, read on the forward strand.
AATTATTCATAATTGTAATGTAAATACTTATGGGCATTATAATTAATGTTGTATGCAGGAAGGTTCTTGTGTGACTGTGGTCACATGTGCATGTATGGAGGTCAGAGGACAACTTCAGTTGACAGTGCTTGCTTTTTGCTTTGTTTTGAGTTGATCTGTTTGATGTTTGTGCTGCAAATGTCAAGAATGCTGACCTCTGAGCTTCCAAAGATTCTTCTGTCTCTACTTTCCCTCTTATTACATTGCACTCAAATTACATATATGTTACCACACCCCGTTGAATTTTGGCTTTGATTCACTTTTACCAGCTGAGCTCTCTTATTAGCTTTATTGATAGTTAATGAAATTAAATAATGAAAATAACTTCTAGTTGTCTTAATGTATCACATTCAATGTTAGTTTATGTAAACTTGGGTATAAAATTCAATTCAAAATATTCTTTAATATTTCATTTATCTTCATATTATGATTTTGGGAGTAGAAAAATAATACAGTGAGTGTGTTGTTTTCTGTGACCGGATGGGTGACAATTTTGTAGACTTTCTTGAACAATAAGATACTATAACTTTGAAATATTCTATTCCCATATTTCTTTATCAAAGGCAAAAACACATTTCTTGTTATTTTTATCCTCCCACTTCCAACATGATCCATGACACTACCATTTGTGGACCCTTGAATTAAAGATAGAGTTGTTTAAATAATCTCTCGAGTGCCATTTAGGCTTAATGAAAGCGTCGTGCTTGTTTTGAAGATGAAAGTAGTGAGAGGGCATTTCCATTCCAGACAGAACAAACCCTGGTTGCTGGAAGTAGTAAATTCTAAACACTCAATACACAGATGGTAGCGTCTGCTTGCTGCTTACCCACCCCTCTCACTGAAGAAGTGTATTTTCAAGTTTTATCCTGTAATACAGTGTTATTTATTAATTTAATCATCTGTTTCATAATTTTTAAATGTCAAAGCTATACAAAGTCCATTTCTGCATTGAAAAATGTCATATAAGCAAAATGAATGGTTAGATGAAGTGTACAAGTTAAATAGAAAAGTGTATATGGCCCCTCAGAGATGCAGTATATCTATTCAATGCTGTATATCCTAGGATGCTCCAGATGGAATACGGCTTTTTAGCATCAACCTGGAACCTATATTATGAATAATTCAAACTTTATGAAAATGTGTGTCTTCTCCAGATTGTAAGTGATTTGAGCTGGCACATAAACCCAAATAAGATTTTACACTGTATAATTGTTGCTGGTGCTTTGAGCAAAATAACATATACATTTCATCCCACCCCTTACGCAAGAGAGGACATGGGTGCATGTCTGGCCATTACTTGACTTCACATAATTAAAATTATGTTTTTATCAAATTGAAAGTAATATGGCTATATTGTGTTTGTAATTAGGCTGTAGGGTTCTTGCATTAATTGTTGGCATTTATATTGTGGTAAAACAGATATAAAATATGCCATTTTCACTCCCATTTGTCAATGTTCAATATGTTCATATTGTTTAAAAAATAGTTTTATTGTATTTTACAGCAACATTGTCACAGACACTATCTGAATAAAAAGATATTTAATGAACCCTTGATTAATTGGTTGTTCAAAAATCACTCAATAGGATTTTTATTGGCCTTGTTGATCAGTGTGAGAAATACAATAAATGTGCATGCTTTTTGATATTGTGTTCATGTGTCACTTATAAAAGTGTTACATCATGTGTACTCCTTTGTTGATGGCTTAGCCCCTGGGAGTTCTGGGGGATCTGGTTGGTTAATATTGTTGTTCATCCTGTGGGGTTGCAAACCCCTTTAACTCCTTCAATCCCTTCTCTAACTCCTCTATTAGGGATCCTGTGCTCAGTCCCATGTTTGGCGGCTAACATCGGCCTCTGTGTTTGTAAGACTCTAGCAGGACTTCTCAGGAGACAGTCATATGAGGCTCCTTTCAGCATGCACTTTTTGGCATCCACAATAGTGTCTGGGTTTGATAACTGTATATGGGATGAATCCCCAGGTGGGACAGTCTCTGGGTGGCCTTTCCTTTAGTCTCTGCTCTACACGTTATCTCCATATTTGTTCCTGTGATTATTTTGTTATCCTTCTGAGAAGGACTGAAACACCCACACTTAGGTCTTCCTTCTTACTGAGCTTCATGTCGTGTGTAAATTTCTTGGTTATTTAGAGCTTTTGGGCTAGTATCCACTTATCAGTGAGTGAATATCATGTGTGTACTTTTGTGATTGGGTTACCTCACTCAGGGTGGTATTTTCTAGTTCTATCCATTTGCCTAAGAATTTCATGAATTCATTGTTTTTAATAGCTGAGTAGCACTCCATTGTGTCAATGTACCACATTTCTGTATCCATTCCTCTGTTGAAGGACATTTGGGTTTTTTTCAGCTCCTGGATATTATAAAGAAGGCCGTCTATGAACATAGTGGAGCATGTTTCCTTATTACATGTTAGAGCATCTTCTGGGTATATGTTCAGGATTAGTATAGCTGTGTCCTTAGGTAATACTAAGCCATCAACAAAGGAGTACAAATGGCTCCAGCTGCATATGTAGCAGAGGATGTACTTGTCACGCACCAATGAAAGGAGAGGTCCTTGATCCTATAAAGGTTTGATAGATACCCCAGTGTAGAGGAATTGAAGGTGAGTGGGTAGAGAAACACCCTCATAGAAGCAAGGGGAAGGAAGGTTGATAGGGTAGGGTATTTCCAGGAGGAAGGGAAACCATGAAAGGGAATAACATTTGAAATGTAAATAAAGAAAATATCCAATAAAAAAGTGTTACAACATTTGCTCTTGCCTGAATAAATATGCTTTGAGGTTCCTATGCCATTTTTGATAATTCTCAGTCCATTTAGTTGTTCTACTAAACATATTTATTTCTTGATATTATTACACAAACATATTTTTCTTATGAAATTAGACAATTTACTTATTTTGGCTGGAATGGAAATAGAACATGCTACTGACCTACATATATCACCGTCTTGATGGAGGTTCATTTATAATCTTAATAGTGCTATTATAGCATGCTGCCTCTGGGATTTATGTGTAACACATGCATGTGCAAGCATATACATATTTTAAAATATGCTAGACTTTAATGTTGTAAAAAGCATATTTTAGGTGCAATTATCTGAAACTCTAATTTCCTCTTATAATCTATAGTTATTTTAATATCCGTTGTGTATTGCTTATAGATACTTGGCAGAGCCCCTAGAACTAGAGTTATAGACAGTTGTAAGCTCCCATGTGGTTGCTGAGAATAGAATCCTGATCCTCTAGAATTGCAGCCAGTGGTCCTTACCTCTGAATCAGCAAACTAAAACAATGTTGAAACCAGATATATAATTCAAAAGTTTTATATTGACTATTTAGGAAAGGGAAAAGATATCACAGAAGTAAAATAGGCAAGTGTTCAGGTATGACATAAGTGTAATCATTAACTCACAACTATAGAAGCTATATAGACTTAAGTGTGATCACAATTGTAGCAGGTATTCAGGCTTGATATAAGTGTGATCATTAACTCACATCTATAGTAGTTTTCAGTGGCTTCCCACAAGATCTGCCCTCTCAACAACCCATCAAGGTATGGGGGAGAAGACATGGAGAGAGTCTGGGGGAGGAGAAACCGCTGTATTTAACTGTGTAACTCATGGCGTAGGAGATTCCGAAAGTCTTTCCAAACTGTTCATGATTATTAGAGATGTGAGAGAAAGAAGGGAGTGGTTAACAGGGCTGGCAGGAAGGTTTGGACAAAAGTCATGAATAAGCATTATTTATGTGTGTAAAATTATTTAAGAACAAATTTAATAAAAGACAAAATTTTTTAAACAATAACTAAATTAATGAAATAATACTTGGTATATAGTTTTGATGAGTCTCTGAGTTCATACATGTTTATGTCCTGTTGTATCTAGAACCTGGTTTCAACCTCTGCTGGTCTTGCATTTGCTGTCAGAGTCTCTGAGCTCATATGTGTTTATGTCCTGTTGTGTCTTGAAAGGGTTAGTTTACTGCAGCATCCGCCATCCCTAGCTCTTACAATTAGCTGATCAATTTAAGAAAAGGAGCCCACAAATTTGAAGATGGAGGGAACAGGGGAGATTTTGGAGGGAAGCAAAGAAACAGGGGAAATGTTATAATTATAGTATAAGCTGAAAATTTTTAAATTATTAAAATATTTTTAAAAAACAAACAAACAAACAAACAAACAAAAAACCAGAAGCCTCTAACTTGGAATAAGTTGCTGATGACAGAAACACGGGAAAACCTCTTTACGATTCATAGGGAGGGGTGCTCCCCTCCTGATGACTGCTTCCATATTCCTGTGTGCTGTTCTCATCCCTGCGACTGACATTCTTTATCCCGTTCTTCTGCAGCACAGCCAGCAATTAGGAGAAATATATTTGGAAGCACTGGTATTCACCAAATATGTATTAAGTGGCTTTGGGTCCACTGTGTTCTAGTGTTCTCTCCGAAAATAATCTTCTGAGAAAGATAGACCGATAACCTGTACGTTATGAAGTGCCTGAGTATGAAAGGCGGCCTTCTGCCAGCATGCAGGCAAAGCTCAGTGACTGGGAAATGGGCAGCTGCTGTTATCTTATTCCTCTGAGTGAAAAATTCAATAACATATTCCAGAAACTGATGTTGTACTTGCAGTTATGAACTCTGTGGAAGTAATTCTTTATCCTCTTTAGTGTATGAACATTTATTATTCTTAATAGTTAGTAAAAAGAAAATTGCAAACACTAGGAATAAAAAATGCTGAGAAAAATTTCAAAGTGAGTTGCAAGTACTGAGAAACTATTTTAAACTATAACTTTGACCAAATTCGTATTTTCTTTTACTAAATAATGCATTTTTTTCTATCTTGCTATAATACATTATGCACATGAAGCATATTATTTGGTACTTCACTTAATCTTATTTAGTTTCTGTTCAATTAATCATGCTAAGAAGTAAAAGAAACATGATAATGTGTTTGAGAAATACTTCTTGGTGAGCTAACAAATGGGCAAGACTTCCTATTTTAATTAACTCTATAGAATGGAATACTCAAAACAGAAAAAAAAAAATCAGTAAGGAGAGTGGAAAGATGACTCACTCCATAAAGATAAAGCATGTATACCTAAAACATTGAGACCTAAATTCCGATCCCCTCATAAGTATAAGTCAAGCATGAAGATGTTCTCCTGGGATCCCAGGAAGTCAGAGACAAAGGAGGCCCTGGGGCTGTTGGCTAGCATAGTTTTGGCGGACTAATGGCTCCAGCAGCATATGTAGCAGAGGATGGCCAAATTGGTCATCAATGGAGAGACACTTGGCCCTGTGAAGGTTCTACGCCCCAGTGTAGGGGAATGCCAGGGCCAGAAAATGGGAGAGGGTGGGTCAGTAAGCAGGGGGAGGGGGGGACGGAACAGGGCTTTTTGTTTTCTTTTTTGTTTTTTTATTTTATTTTATTTTATTGGAGGGGAAACTTGGAAAGGTGATATCGTATGACATGTAAATAAATATCTATTAAAAATGAATAAATTAAAAAATATATAAAATTTAAAAAAAGTCTGTAAGCCACAGTTTCAGCGAGAGATCTTGTCTTGAAAAATAAGGAGTTGGACAGGTGACTCAATGATTTAGAGCACCAGACCCTCTTACAGAGGTCATGGGTTTAGTCTACAGCATCCACATGACAGATCTCAACTGTTTGTCACTTTATAGAGTGGTCTCAGACTCTCCCCTGAACTCTGTAGGCAGGTCCTATAGGTCATGTACAGACATGCATGCAGGAAAACACCCAAAAACATGATATAATTATCATAATTTAATTAAGTAAGTTTGAGAGCACTGGAATAAGACACAATGACATCAGCTAGTGGCCTCCATAGGCATGTGCTCACATATATACAGTGCACAATGAATACATATAAAATATATACAGTGATATAAAAGTTAATAAAATTAAATTTTGAAACAAAAGAAATCATTTGCAAACAAAATCATATTGCAGAGTGCTACGTGATGTATTTATAAGTTTCCTGGTTCTCAATCTCTGTGGCTTTTTGATATCCATGTTTCACAAGCTGTGAAAATTTATATTACATGTTTCTTCTGCACTAAGCTAGAAGATCTGATGGTGGTAGAGATCTAGCTTAGCGGTACAGTGTTTGCCAACCAACCTCAAAGCCCTAGGCTCAGACATCAGCATCAAACAAACAAACAAAAACAGCAATCTTATAACAGATAGAATGGACATGGATATACATTTGTTCTGATCAAAGTATTCTCGTTTTCTTATGCATTTGCTGTAGTACCCTTAAAAAAATGTAGTCAATGAAAGTGAAAATGACCAGAGTATTCAAGTTGTCTTATTTATTTAACAATTTTTATGAAAATAAATTAAGGAAGTCTTGTGATATTATCCGTAAGTCTTAGCCTGCAATATGGTACAAGATAAGTGCTTAACATATGAAGGAAATAGTGTGATTGTTCCTGGGACTTGAAAAGCAGTTAGTTATAATATTTTTACGTAAATATAAGCCAAAGTTTTTGAGAAGTTATAAAATTGTATCAAGTAACAGAACCAATCACATGACTTTTAACGCAAAATTCATCCCAATGCAACTAAGTATAAACAAAACCCATAACAATGAGCAAAGACAGTACCATTCATGAGAACAACACCATGAGTACCAACAGGAAATTCTGAAATATGAATGTGTTCTTTTTACAAGAATATGATTAGTATATATTTGTTTTGCAGGGTTTTTTTGTAAAAACAAGTTTTCAATAACCAACCTTTGATATGCTTTTCATTACAAAAAACTACCTGAATTATATTTCATAAAACTATTCACTCCCATATATTTGTTTCTATTAAATTATGTGATGTTTTCCTCAGTTTATTCACTAAATAATTCTTTTGATATTAAACTCAATTACTACACATGGAAATGTATGAAGTGATATCAAATACATTGTATCTAATTTCTACACAAACTATAATACTCAAAGATATCTGAGAGGAAATTGATGAGGTTAATTGACTCTTCCTATGAAGGTTGCGCTTACAACTGTCTCTTTTTCTTCTTTGAATGTGAAGCTTTGCATTTCTAGCCTTTCTGTGAACATTAGATTGTTACATTTAAAACTTTTTTTATTCAAACTAAACGTTTTTATGGTTTTCTTCTTTTTTAAGTAACAAAAAATACAACTTGGTTCTTCTGCCTCTGAAAGGCAACCATTGTGATGCTGTCAGGTAAGTGATTGGCAGAGCAGGACTTCATTTCTCACACTAAATAAGAATGCCTGACATCTAAACTACTTCTGGAAAGATTCCATTGAAACCCAGCCAGATGAATATTATCCCAGGAAAGCAAGAGTCACCTGCCTCCCTTTAGAAATATTAGATTTCTGAACTATACCCACAGGTATTAAAATTCAGTAGTGAGGACAACACACATTTTTGGAATATCCAGATGCTAATGACAACTATCTATGTTTGATTGGCACTTCAGAACTGCATAGAATAAGCTGCGTATTTACTTCCAGGCTATCCATGCCCTACCCCTTTTTTTTCTGACCAATTTTCTGTCATTAATTTGCTTCAGTTTCCTTAACCACCTACTCTATTCTAATTTGGTTTCTCATGTTTAAGCGAAAGGTACATATCCATCCATCTTGGGAAGTCAGAAGAACAAGTACTATTTCAGATACCATTTTCATTTTCTGTTAACATAAGTCAACTACCACTTTTTAAAGCCAGCATAATCTTTAACTACATTCTTATTTGAGTTTAGGTACAGATATAAATAAGGGTAGTCCTCAACCCTCATAAGAAAGCTTCTCTTTGCAATATACAGAGAGCATTACAGGAAACTCCAACTAATCAAATTGCAAAGCTGTGGGGCCTTTCCCAATGGTTACATTTACAAGTCCTCCACTTTAGACTCAAGGACCATTGTGAAAAGGAAGTCAGCAATATTGTTAAAAGCCAGAAGCAGAGTTTGTCTTCTACTAATGTCCAAAGCTATATCCACAAAGTCTTACCAACATGAATGCCAAGCCATTAGCAGAACAAGAACAGGAATAGACAGGCTAATGTGAACAGAGGAAAGCCCAAAGAGGCATCAACTCTACACAGAAATCTGCAGGAAACCAAGGCATGCTGAGAACCTGAGAAATAGTCTTCCAAAGGAAAGAGCACAGCAACTGGCAATCCAGTACCCAATGATCAGCCTTCGAAAACGTACACACAAATAACATTATATGGACTAAGTAAGTTGTATTCTCTCATGTGGATGTGGATGTATAGTATACATAATGTAATAATAATTGATATAGAAGAGACCATGAGTTTGAAAGAGAACACAGGGGAGGGGGTATATTGGAGGGTTTGGATGGAGGAAGGTGATGGAGGGAAATGATGGAATTATAATCTCTGAAAATAAAAATAATTAAAAACTAACAGTTGTGATGTACTACACACAAATTGACACTTCTCTACCTTTTTTCCCTTTTTCTTTTACTCTTAAAGCAACACTTTCACTCAATTTGCCCATTCAATTTAGGACATTTCAGTAATAATTAAATATTATTATTAAATATGCCTAAAAACTTTTGCTCTACAGTAAAATATAAATCATTTGCAGTTATTGCTAATTAATATAGAAAGAATCAGAAACCACAGACATAATGGATTTACAATATATAGTTTAAATTCAAACTAAAACATCTTTCGAAAGCCTTACTCACTTGAACTATAGAAAAACAAAAGGACCGGAGTCAAGCAACTATGGGAGATACTGTAAAAACTCTATAAGCCCAGAACTTGTTGGAAAATATTTTTGTGTATTTTTGCTAACTCTAGCCAGATTTTTTTCAGTTAAAACAAAACAAAATAAAACAAGAGTTCACCAAATAAAACATAAAGCACACTTATTCAGAGTTATTAGAAAACTGTCATATTCATATATTAGCTTCAAAAAACAAAATATATTTTACTTTGCCAAAATTTTGCTGCTAGCTAGCTCAAATCTGCATTGCTGTAGGTGGTGGTAAGACATTCTTTGTAGCTTCTTTTTCCTCCCAACAACTCTGCAATTTCCATAGAGAATCTTCAACTGACTATATAGTCCTGTCCTGTCACAAAATAGCCTTTCCAAGCCTTGTGGCTAAACTAGTTTGCCAGAAAGGGGAAGGGTAATTATATGCACTATTTCACTCTCTATTACTAATCTTGAGGTTGCTGACAAAATAACCGAGTATGTTGAAGACATGCTCTAAGGATGATAACTTAGAATGCAGACCAGCCTAGAGAGTATGTTTCTGTCATTGTGGGTATTTCTAGAATAGCCGATAACTGTGTAAGTTATCTTTCAAATAAGAATAATTATGAGGCTCAAGAATGGTGTCACTAACACACATGAAGGACCACAACATAAACTGGATGGTACTGGGTAAACCTGACAAGCCGTTATCCTGGTATTTAAGCTAATATAGGTCTCATAGAACCTGGCATTCCTCTTAAATATGTAGTTTCTTTCTCCTCCCTCAGTCCATTTACCATCTCTTTTTATCTTTTTCCTTTCCTCCACACCCATCCTCATTGTTTCTAATTTCTTAAATCATGACCACTCTGAAGCTTTGTCTGCTTGATTAATTTTTTCCACGTCATACCAGCATGAAGAGCTCTGATATATCAACTGACTTTATAAACAGTATTTTTTTCTTTTTGTCTTTGATTTTTCTTTTTCCTTTCTTGTTTTCAGAAAAGAATGTTTTCCCAGTGGCCTTAGACAAGGTTTCTAGAAGTCTATGTATTTCCTGAGGAAAACATACTACATTTAAAGACTGACAGCAAAACAAACAAACAAACAAACAAAAAAACATATTCTATGAGGAGCTAATTGTAAGTTGAAAGCATACATGAGAGGAAAGGGTTAGCATCTAAACATATAGGAGGGAAGAGGGGAAACAGAAGAGAAAGAACAAGACTTTACTCAGATACAAGTGACTGTCTGTCTTTCCAGGAACCTGTGGAAGCACATTGTCCATATTTGACTTAAGAGATTGAGACAAAAGAATATCATCTTTTAAAGCATCAGTAGGTTATAAAGCATAGGTGAATCCAATGGTTGATATAGTATTTTAGATGATTACATATAACAAGTAAACAACATTTTCACATTATCTTTTCTCATTATAGTATGTTAGGTATTATAGCAAAATTGATCAATTTACTTTGATGTATCATTGCTATTTACTTCACTTGCCCTATCTATAGGATGATATAAAAATGAATTGTCTTCAGACAGTGGTATACAGTGTGCATTTCTGAGATGTTGTTACTGTCAGCCTATGTGTAAACTAGTCTCCTGGGTGTTTTAATTAGAACAGGGACCACAGTATCCATTCTTCTAAGTGATGAACTGTAAAATGTCTCCTTTATATTGCAACAATAATTACACAGTGATTAGCAATAGAAATATACCAATGTTATTGTATGCAATCACCCCCTTTCTTTCAAGATAGGTTAATTCCTCTTCTTATGCGGATGCTTGGTAAATGCTACAACTATTCACTCGAAAATATGTTCCTTTATCATTTTTGATGGTGAAAGATTAAACATGTAATTAATGCATAAAAATTAATGAAACTTGTCATTATAGAAACACACTCTAATAAAAATAGAAGAGACCTCACTGATTCTGTAGGTTCCCATAAAGAATCGAGAAAGACAGAAGGGCAAAAGCAAGAAATTTCATGATTTCACAAATACTTTCATAGTTTAGCTGTTTTTCTTTCAAAATGACAATTATTATATTATGCTACTCTAACTTTGAATAATTGAGTAGTCCTTGCAAAGTTTAATTGAACTAAATTATAAATTAATTTAAAATTAAAATAAAATTGTCATTGAAGATTATAAAGCAACTACATTGAAAATAGTGAGAAGAACCCAAAAACTTAACTTCAAATTGCAAAACTGACACTTTCAAAGTCAAGATTGATGGTCTGTCAAGGGCTTTTTGACACACCCTCCATGTTATCATAATTTTACTTGATGTAATACATGTGACTAAGTTAGAGAATTGTCACAAATTAATATGGGGGTAAGGACTGGGATAAAACATGTAATAGACACATCACACCTTTATCATCTTTGATAATGAAATTTTAGAATGACTTTTAACTAATAAAACTATGATAACTATTTTTGACATATTTATTAATTTGGACATATTTACTGTTTGAAATGTGAAACAAGAGGAAATGTTATGCCGCCCCCTAGTGTAAATATTAATTTTGTAACATCAGAACTTCATTGATAAAAGACATTGAAGACTTTTCACCATGGACACAGAAATCATTGGAGACAGCAAAAGAAACCCCAAACTTTTTCCTAAGAAGTTAGCTTCAGACGATTTCATGAACTTTATAAATTAAAGAAATGACTGATATCTGAATGTTTCCTTAGAGTTCTTATTTATCTCTAAAATATTTAGGGTAAACTCCATGCAAATTGGGATGTTTTATGAATTATTGACATATACATATATATATATGTAAGGAGAATGTCTTAGAGTTCCATTGCTGTGAAAAGATACCATGACCCCAATTCTTATAAAGAACAATATTTCATTGGGGCTGGCTTACTGGTTCTGAGGTTCAGTCCATTATCATTGTGGCTGGAAGCATGGTAGTGTCCAGCAGGCATTGTGTGGGAGGAGCTGAGAATTCTACATCTTCATCCAAAGGAAATCAGGAGCCAACTGTCCTTCCCGTCTGTGTGAGGACCATCTCAAAGCCCACACCAACAGTGAAACACTTCTTCGCACAAAGCCACAACTACTCCAACCAGATCATTCCTACTCCAACAAGACAAAACTTCCTAATCATGCCACTCCCTGGGCCAAGCACATTCAAACCATCACCGTGAGCAGTGAATGGACACTACCAAAATTATGTCAGCTGGGACATTTTCATTAAACACTGGAATGCTTTATATTTAAGCCCTTCCCCCATCACTGATAAGAGAACACACACACACACACAATTACTCAGGAAAGATTTATTATCTTTAAAACCCTTCCCAATAAGTTATTATTCAAAGTCTCCTGATTTTCATACACTTTGTAAGGTACATGGCCAAACTCAATACCAAATAGTTTCTAAACATTGTCAGTTGTGGAATTCCATGTTTTTACATTTCTTGCCTGAGAAATACGATTACTACAGTATGGATGGTTATTATTGACTGAATGATTGTCCCCAAAATGCACTTATTAAAATCCTATCAATGCTCTTATAAGTTTTACTTTTTTAGGGGTAGTGGTTGCAATCATGAATCCTTCACAGCCTAGGTGCATGTTTTAAGAGTTAGATAAGGTCACATATCTCTCTTCTTTCTACTATGTGAGCACACAGAGGATGCAGAAAGTAGCCCACACTACACCTGAAAATGCTCAGCATTTTCATCTGGGAATTTTCAGCCCCAGGTTCTGCAGATAACAAATATTGGTTATTAGGGCTACCAAATTTATAATCAATCATTAATGCAGCATAAAACCATATGGACTATGAATGAATTGTCCTCAGTATTAATTTGAATCTCAAGCAGCTGAATTTGGGAAGTCAATCTTTGTAGTCAGAATATAGATGATTTGTTTTCAGAATACTGTAACAAGGTCCAGGAAAGCTCTGAGGAGCTAAGAAATCATGCATGAGTTAGCTTCACAGGAAGAGGAAAAGTAAGCACAAAGACTCTGGCACCTTCTGACTGAACTCCTCTTTGTCACCCTCCCCTATCCTAACACCTCTGCTGTCTACTATGGAATTATCAAAGCTTAGTTTAACTGGACCTTCAATTACACTGCTCATCACAAGAAATCCATGTGATATGAATGGGGAAAGGAAAAGGGAGGGGCTCTCTCATAAGCAAGGTGGTTGAAGGTCAATAGAGAAGGAAGAGAAGGAGAAAAAGAAGAAGGGAGGAGAAGAAGGAGTAGGAGGAGAAAAGAAATAGCAAGCTGACAGGTGGGGAAGAAACTATTTTTTCTTATTGAGTTGTGAATCCTATGACCCACAACAATGACTACTAAGGCAGGATATACACAAAGGTAATACAGAGTTACTCATATGTTTTTGGTAAACAATAACTATCTAATCGAACTTAAGCCCCCTCAGTAGCAAGAAAATGATGCCTGGTCCTGGACACTTAAACAACTACCTGGATCTAATGAAGTCATAGATCTTAGAAGAGAATTTATATTGGCACTATACTAGACCAGCATACTTTCTAACTATGTTATGAACCTTATTCTAATACCCCACAGATAAGGGTTGTTCTTACTCCTCACAGAAAAACCTTCTTTTTTGCAAATTACAGAAAACTAAACTGGACAGAAAACAAACATCCATAGATTGTATCATGGGGAGCCAGCCCTAAGGGATACATGCACAACACTAATCTTGTACTTACGGCTCCTCATGGAATAATAAAGAAAGGAAAACAGGACGATTGTAAGAAGCAGAGGAACAGGAACTCAGTGATGAGACTATGTCTCCTAGAAATGGCTGCCTAAGCAAGACCTGAACAAGGACAACATCAATAGAAACACTAATTCAGAAAGAGGAAATTGTATGGCATCCTACCTGTAGACAACAACAGGCAACTAATACCTGCTAGGATTTAGAGAATTAGTCTCTCCTAGAGATGAGCCTCATGATTGGTTATCCAATACAAAGTCATCAGACATGATATTGTATGGACACAAACAACAATAACAGACTCAGCAGGTTGTATTTATATATGTGTATGCTTATATATATTTGTATATATGCAACAATAATAACCAAGAAATGAACCCATCAAGGTTGAGAATTAGGAGACATGAGGGTAGTTGGAGGGGAAAGGGAATAGGGGAAATGATATAATTATATCTTAATTACAAAATATACTTTTAAAGGTCAAAGAAACAAAGAAACCCAGAATTCTCTAATTCTAATTTCCTAGCTTTCATTCTCTATCTAGGCTATGATTTCCAATATAATTCTCTATATTTTCATAAGATTTAAAACTGTCGGCCCATGTTCTTTTAAAGTCATAGATGTCTATTATCAATAAGTCTCAAAAGTTTCACATTCAACTAACACTGCTTTTATTCCACCTAACGTCGATATTGAAAACATCACTACCCTGACTTTTGTCTCAGTGGAGAATGTTTCGACTCCTAAAGTCATCTAGAAAAGTGAGAGTGTGTGAGTGTGAGGAGGGGTAAATATTTCTACCATTCCACAGTGATACTTACCGATAATTTTCCTTGATGCTTACAATCCTAAAGTGCTATCTTGAATTCACATTTCTCTAATGTCCCTTAATCCTTGTCTGGGTGCCTGGACTCTGATCAATTTGTCCTCTGACTCTTATCTCTGTGATCACCCATTCCTTGTCTTATCAGAGACTAAAATTTGAAATTCCTAAAACTTCCATCTAGGAGCTTGTCTGGGTCAAGAAGTCAGGCTAACATCACAATTTCATTCTAGGAATACACTGGATTTTCAGATGATCTAGACTGCCTTTCGGTCATATCTCATCATAGATGAAAGCAAAACCACTGCTTTTATTACTATGTAATCTCATCCACTAGAGAATATGACCTTCAGCTTCCTACTAGCCTGTTCTATTTGCCATCAATATGAAAAAAACTAAGATAACCATAAATGGGCTCTAATCACAGTAAAAGTCCAAGATTTCTTCATAAAAGTTCATGTGTCCCACAGTATATTTTACCTTGTAAAAACAAATATAACCCATCAATATCCTTCTACTACAACTGTATTCCTAGTAACCTTGGGCTGATGCATCTGACCATAATTCTGTGTGTTTTCATGAATAATTTTGTGAAAGATGGAAATTCTTTATTTTAAACAATTCTATTTAAAACATTCTTAAGAAAAACCCATGCATTTTACACTACTAAAGGTTAAGAATATTTTTTCTTTCATTTAAAGTTAATATTTTCCCTCAAGAAGTATTTGTGTCATTAGCTGTGGAAATATAACAGAAAGTAAGGATGATGTTTTGCATAATTATAACAGGGTGTATTATAGTCATAAGAAATGGGTTATACATATATTTAAAACAATTATCATAAGCTTTTTATAAATAGCAGAAAAAGCTCCTGATTTAACCTCTAAAGTTAGCCTCAACTCACTTATTTCCTCTTGCATCCAACTATTGTCTTTGTATTTGTATATTTTAGTTACCTTATTTGAAAACATTTTATGAGCTGAAGTTTTGTACATCAGAGTTATTTGAGTAATTTAATTCACAGAAATGGTAGAGATCCTTGTGTATGGGAGAGTACATGTGTCAATATACACAAGATGTAATTATAGGAAGGAATTAGTCCTGTAGTTGCAGTGAGTAGTCAATGGGAAATGTGGAAATCATTGGTGGACTAGAAACGAGCAGGAAAAGATTCAGCGATCATAAAGTAGAATTTCTTCTTCTATAAGAAACCTCAGTGTTTGATCCGATATACTATCAACAAACAGTATAAAACCAGCTTCTGTAGGCTAAATCAATATTTGGGTGAGCTGGGGAGCACCCCTCACAAGCAAAGAGAAGGGGGATAAGATGAAGAGTTTGGAGAGGGGGTACTGGGAAGGGGGCAACATTTGGAATGTAAATAAATAAAAAAGAATAATAAAAAGCTTTAAGTTAGCAGAGTAGAAGTTAACTGCATTTACAAAATTCATTACTGCAGTATAATTAGCATTTGGGTGATGAGTAGCTACTGTACATTGAACTCTACAAAGCTCATTTACTAAGACTGCTAGTAATTGAAGCATAGCTCTACTACTGCAAACACTGAGTGTGTGAGCAGTACTTACATTGAGGAAAGTATGTACCTTTCATCCAAAGACGCCAAGCCATTATTAAAGAGTTCAGAATAGTACATCCAGTAATGGACAACATTTACTTTAACAACTAAGATTGAGTATTAATTATTTATTACCCCCCACTTCATCTTACATTGTGCTGGAAAGTATAGAACAGTACATTTATAAAAATTAAGGAAACCTTGTCAGTTACAAACACCATAAGAAATACATTATACAATATAAGCATTTGTTTTTGGCCTTTATTTTGTTTTGGTTTTTTTGTTTTTTATTTTTGTTTATTTGTTTTGGATGCAAGGCTCCATTTAAAATCAAAAGAAATATATTAAATGATTTCAAGCTAGAATTTTCAGAAAAAGATATATAGCAAAATTTTACTTTAATTATATTCCTTGTGGTTGGCAACATAAAATGTGATAGACAGAAACATATAATCCCTTCCTAAATTTAAGTTACAGCACACCAGAGATTATAATTGTTATATTCTGTGAAGTGATTTGTCAAACTCCTGGAGCGCAGCATTCCTCTTCAATAGCCCTAACTTCCATCCATAGGTCATTAGAGGAAACTATCACAATGCTGGAGCACGATAAGAATTATTTTAAATTTCAATTTGTACTATCTATAATAAGGCCATTAGTAAAATGGTCTTCACCTAAATAAACTAAGCATTTCAGGGATAAATTAGGTTTAAGAATAAGTACAGGCTAAAACTGCACTTAAAGGTAATTTTGAAAAGACTAAAGACAGTAAGGAAATACCTAGAGTACTGGCAACCTAACTGAAAATGTTTCTATTCTATTTTATTTTTATTTTTGATGTTGAAAATTGAGTCCAAAACTTCATGAATGATAATTGTGTTATGTACCATTGAGCTATTTTCTCGGATAAAATGTGTTCCTTCAAATGTGGATTTATCATCCTCTACTGCTCATGTGCTTCTTATTATAACACTCTCTAACATATCTGATCTAGGCATCGCTGCCAACTAATCCAACCAAATGCTGACAAATGAAAAAAAAAAAAAAAGAACATTATGAATGTTCTTCAAGTGATGTTAAGACTTTTGACTTCCTTAAAGTTGGTCCAATGACGGATACACACAGAAACAAAAAAGTGACTTTATATTTCTATAGGAAACTTTGATAGGTAGTATATATAGAGTTAAATGTTGTCATTATTTGAGATGGTAATATTAAAAAGTAGAACCCCTACCCAGCAAGAAAAACAGATCTCTGAGGTCAAGAACAAACTAGTCTACAGAGAAAAATCTAGGACAATTAGGAATACACAGAAAAATTCTGTCTCAAAATAAAAAAAAAAAAGAGCAATGTAGAAGGGATAATCTAGAAAGTATTATTTTCAGTTGATATACAAATTTTTAAAATACTATATACTAAAAAACTGCCCCAATAAGTATAAATATAAACATAAATATATAAATATAAAAAATTAGTGCCAGTATAAAACCCAATTAAATTGGTGGATTAGGTTCTCCAGTACTTTTAAATTAAAATGCAATTGGCAACCTCAATCACACACAAAATATTGGTGTAAATCTGAGGAGTAGAGACAAGATTCTAAGTAACTACTCAAATTACGTTAATAGTTACTGAGCTGTTTAACTATTTAATTGCAGCATTTCTTCTTGATAGTATTTCATACATTTTTTGAGCCATAGTAATAAACTTTTAATTATTAGTGATTTTTTTCATTTCAATAATATCTCTAAAGATGTACATGCTATAAAGTTCTACTATAATAACACCAAAGAGTAAATGGAACATTTAGTTCAAAAAAGTAAGACTCAACATAGTCATTAATGTTGAATGCATGATTTTTAAAAGATACTTGCAAGAATATGTAATCACTGAACGTAGGAACATGTTCATAAAGCTGATGTCTGTGGGCATACCACTCTACTACCTGATTCGAACCTCACCCATGAACTGTTTTGTAGATAGTAATCTATCAATGCTAATTTTTCAATGTCACCAACTCAGAAATAGGTATGTTCAGGCTTGTAGACATAAGGTGTACCCAAAATAGGTTACAGTGAGTCAATGAAACCTTTCAATCATAATTTCTAGGAGACACAGGAAAGGTAAGTGAAGTGCATGAAAATCAAGTTATGTTTAAATGACAAAAGACCACATGGTATATCTCAAGGTCAACTTAAATTTTGTCACTTCTAATCTAAGATACACACACAAGCAAAATAAAAACTATATTTTTGTACTCTAAAATTAATACATAGGTAAATGTCTTGAGTGACAAGAAATGTGGAGATATGTCAAAAAAACAAGAAGAAATTGTAAAGCAGAATCAGAATGAGCAGGAACATTAAACACAGGTCATTGGTGCCTCTGGAAATCCAGTGCAGCTGAAGCATCTCAGTGCAGTTGAATAAACTAAATAGCAATAACTGAAGACCAATCAATAGATTAACTTCTTTTCTTACTGAGCCTGAAACTTCCCATATTAAAAATGGTGGTCATCCTACAGAACTAAGACCCTGATGAAAAGCTAGGGATGTTTGCTCACTTGAGGATAAGAAGCAAAATACATCTAAATTCATATTTTTAAATTTTAATTTAGCACTATTTCTCTGTACTTGGAAACAAGAAGAAAAGTAAAATGGTTTCAACTGTACATAACCCAATAGTATTTTTAGGTCAAACTATCTCAGTTATCCTTGTAAGTTCCAAGATTTACAATATGTCATAAAATCTACATCATGGCATTTGCTTACTGTGTGATCTTCCACTGCTAGTGATTCAGTTTTTGTACTTTAATTTAGTGATATTTAAGCACTAAATGAGACATGAAAATTCCAAACAACCAATAGACAGAATGCAAAAACAAATAATGATATCTAAGATTTCTAACATCAAAACTCATACTACACATTGAAATGACATGTAAATATATACGGCATATTTAGTTATATATTAAAACATTTAAAATATATAGGTAAGTCAAATAATTTCTGTGTATAAATTGCAAAATTCTATTAACAAATGACTTTATTCAAAAAGTAGTTTCTAATGTAAACTAGTTGAAAACAGATCACTTGGATAAGAAAGTTTGTTTAAGACCCTAAAGTTTACCTATAATAATTTGTGTCACTAATAGAAGATTAATTTCTCATTCCATGAAACTAAGTTATATGAAGAGATGATGATACAGTTTGTAACAGACACAAGTAAATCACTTTACTATTATTTTTTTTTAAGACATGGTATAATTGGAGACCTTTGTATGTATTCAAATTGCTAGTTTGGAAAATGTCATGAGTAGGTTCAAGGCTGTCAAATGCTGGGCTTACATTGGGGTACAAATAAGTGTATATATACATGAACAACCATACCTTCTCATCAAGGTCTTATTTCTACAGGAGAGCTGCCGTTTTTGATATAGGAAGTCACAGGTTTAGTAAGAAAAGAAGTTGATTTCTGCATTGGACTTCCTCATAGTTGCCATTGAATTCGTCAGTGCATATGCTATATTGCATATAGGAAATAAGCAACAAACCAATGACGCTGAAACCAGTATAAACTGGACATACTGCATGTAACTTCTTATTTGTAATAGCACACCATATTAAAAGTTATATATGGTAAATTAATCTCAGGAATAAGTGTAAGTTATACAATTGATGTTATTAAATCTGAAATTTGAAGAAATTAAAAAATACTCATTCAACTGGTCATTGAAAATAATTTAATTTCTTGGGGAAATTTTAATTCTTTTTTTCTTCAGTGAATGGCTTTAGTTATATCTCCTAGAAATTAAACATGGACATCATTCTCATTCCTTTATCTTAGAGGAAAAAATTTATATTAGAAATTATACTATAAAAGAGTGTAACGGGTTTCCGTTATTGATATATGAATGTAGGTTTTAAAATACTGTATATATGTAATGCAACTGCTTATTAACTCAAAGACTTAAAAATTAATACAGACTGCCTGAAATGTATAAATTTTAACTTGAAGATTTTCATCACATGGTATATGCCAACTTTAGGTTAATATTTATGCTTCATATTTCTTAAACTTCTAGATGAAGCATATTTTGAAAAAATATAGCATATAGTAGGGCTCAAATAATTTTAGATGCCGACAAGAAAACATCATTACATAAGTTGAACAAGTCTTTATTAATTAGCATAATCCTTTATTAGTAGATCTAGACTCTCCAATTATACTTAACAATGAGCATATATCTCATTTTTCTTACTGACAAAACTCATTAAAAAGCATTTAGAACACATATACACATACTCCCTATCAAGAAATAGTGTTAAATAGAGTTGATTATAAATGTGAACATTTAAGTCATGAAACTCACACATACAATAAATTCTAACAGGACAGCTTATAAAAGTCTGGAAAGGACTGACATGACTACAAGTTTCAGTCATTAAAGTCATGAGAAATATTATGAGCTTCATTTCATACTGCATCTCTCCTGCTTATTGCTTCTGACATCTACATATATTTTGATTTATCCATCTCATTTAGGTGGCTGCTTTTAATGTGCCCATTTTAATCATGAGGTTACACAGGCAAAACTCATATTCAGCCTGCCCTTTGTCAACATGAGTGAGGAAGCACTCATTAACTTCAGCCACACAGCACACAAGACATCAAAAGCGAATCTGGTCCCTGGAAAGCCTAAGGAGACTGAAGAAGCACAATGAACAGCACTGTAACAAGTTCAAGGCTGGCAGATTACTGCTCATTTTTCTGTGAACTCTTGGCAGTTTTAGCTCTACACAATGGAAGTATCTTCTTTGTCTAGTTCTTTTGCTTGTCCTTAAATTAAATTTAGCTTAATGTACGATGTTGAAGAAAGGGCTCTTTAAAAAGTTAGCTGATCTCTCTGAGAGTCCAGACAGTTTCAATAATCCTTCTAGACTCTGCCTGCCCTATAGTACTCAGTACTGTCTGAGGCATATGCAACAAAAAGAGCAAATAAACACATCCCTAACAATAAAGACATCAAAGAGTACAACAAATGCACCCTATGGGTGTCTCAATCCACTGAAAACTTCAAATGAGAACTTTTCATCCTTGGAAAAAAAATGTTAGGGAATTATTTATTATGTGTATACACTTTTAAACATATAATGAGTCTGGGACTGAGAAAACTGCATTCGCTTTTGAGCTACGTGTGTCCTTGAATTACTCTATCCATCCTTTCAGATGGAGACTAGGAAACATCTAGAGCGAAGTGTGCCAGTGGGCACAAGACTTCAGAAAGTCTTGTACTTTTACCACCTGACTTTGGCTAGACTCTCATTACTCATCCTAAGAGAAATCTACGCGACTGCTCTCTATCTTTGGAGAAGTGTGGACTTCTCCTGACACCCTTGCTCATGAGAGTTGGTCCTGTAGGGAGGCTTTGTTGATGATGGGATTTGGGTGGAAAGTAGGAGCTACTCTCTGCTCTCTCTCTCTGCTCAGCACATCTTCCACCAATCAAGAGTGCTTTTCCTGCTGGGTGCTGGAGGACAAGCTGTGCTTGTCAGTGAGAATAGCTGTGTGGGTTTTGTTTCCTAACATGTTTCCTACTGTGTGTACTTGTGACACAGTGATTACCTTCCACCCATATCCCTAAACTCTAGAGAGTGACAAGCTGAAAGTAGTGGGCTGATGGGAATATTCTGCTTAGCTCCGTATTAGAAAACTTCTCAGGAGAGAAGTTTCCTGTCAGTCCTTCAGCGAAGAGCCAAGAAACAAACTCGTCCTGAGACCCTCGCTCAATCCAGCCCATTCCCCTAAGCCATCAGCCACATGGCTCGCTGCTCCATCAGACACCCACACCTCCATTCACCTTCAAGCTGCCTAAACTGAAAGATGTCACAGGATCACTTGGGGTTAGTGTTCCTTTCTATTTTTAGAAGGTCCTGTTGAAATAAGGAGAGATTGATAATCTTCAGCACTGTGGAGTGTGGTGGACAGAGAGCTTCGTGAAGTGTCAGGAAAACATTTAAGCAGTGCTTTCCTAAGATTCCTTCCTTTTTCTACATCCGATTCTCATCCCACGCCCATCAGATAAATAAATGGAATAAAGGAATCCTTTGCAAACCAAACAACATCGCGAAAGCTCCCAAATCCATCAGTCAACTCATTCCTCCGGATATGCCCTATTAGATGAGAGACAAATAGAGGCAGACACACAGAGAGGGAGAGACAGAGAGAGATTACCAGAGTTTTGTTCCCGTTCTTGCTGAGAGGGCCCCGGAAAACTCCCTTGATGTTGCGAAAGTGTCCGTTGCTGAGATGCGTGGAGCTGATGACAATGTAGTAACACTCCATGGGGCAGCCGCCGCCTCTCCTCCGCAGCCGCCGCTTCCACGCACCCGCGCCCGCAGCCGCAGCCGGGGCCGGGAGGGTGGGCTGGGGATCGCGGCAGGACGAGCGGCCGGCTGTGCGCTGGCGGCAGGCACGCGGGTTCCTTATGCCGGGCTGCGGTGCGCGCCCTGCCACCTCCGCATGCCGGCCGCGCTCGCCTGAGCTCCGGCGCAGTGCTCGCCTGGAGATAGGAAAGGGGACGTGGAGCCCCGGGGGAGGATGCAGCCACGAGGGGGGCCGGGCCGGGCGGGACCGGGCGGGAGCGGTCAGAGCCCGCGTGGTAGGGCGCAGCCGGGCAGCGGGAGCCGCCCGCGCGGCAGTGGCAGCGGCCGCAGCATCCCCCGCGCCGGGCGCCCGCACTCGCAGTCGCTGCCGCTGGCAGGCATGAGTGTTATTATAGTGCGCGGCGTTGCCGGTCCATCGCACTGAGCCAATGGCAGGGAGCCACTGGGCTGATACTGAGAGCTGTCAGAGGAGTACATCTGTCACCCGCCACCTCCCCCCCGCCTCCCCCGCCGCCGGGACCCACGGCCGCGCCAGCCTTGCCACGAGTGGGAGTGCGTCTCGACCGCCAGGGGCCGGGAGGCGACGGCCGGTTACAAGTGCGAGACTCCTGCGAGGTGCGGGCGGAGGTTGGGGGGTTGGGGAGCAGCGCGACCGCGGCTTCTGCTCTGCGGGTTGGAGTGCGGGCGGGGGAGCAGGGGAAATAAATAAATTAATAATTTAGTACCCAAGCCATCCGCTTCCAATTGCAGCAAATCGGGGCAGGTGCCAGGTGCCTCTGGGTTTGGCTTAAGGGAGTCTGCGCTTTGATGCATCTTTTGTATGGAATACCCCGCACCCCTGCGCCCCCAGTTACACATATCACAAGTGCTATGTGCTAAGAGCTTGGAGGAGGGGATTTGTGGCGACGCGAGTGGAAGTGGGGAGAAGGGAGACGCAGGGACTCCTGATGGATGTGTTCCCATTCCTGGCGCTCTCCCCTCATCCACCTCCCCTGGGAACATCAGTTCTTCCTAAATTGCCAAAGCTGAGAGGAAAAGGATGCTTTGCAGCAAAAGAAGCCGCTGCCAGGAGCTCCCATGCAAGAGAGGTGCTGAACAAAAACAGAAGCCTTCGCCCTAGAAGCGACCTGAAAGGAAAAGCTCCTGCAAGCAAACTCTGGCGCTTGTCACAGAAAGTAGGGAATAAGGTCTGCTGCCTTCAGCGGAGAGAGATTCTCGGGTTGGATTTTAAAGGGTCAAGGCAGCCATCAGCAAGGTCTGCTTCTACCCTAACCGTTCCCAGGTGATCCACTGTCTGTGTAAGTTTAGCTCCTTTGAGGCGGTGGAGTGAGAGCACCACAGATACACACACCATAGATCTGCTACTACCATAGGACTCATTAGTCGGCACTTAAAAAGATCGATACCAGGCATGGGAGGCTGGGACATGATGCCTTCAATGGATTTACTGAAGGCTTTATTTCCCTTTTGCTTTGAAAGGCTTAATTGGTTAAAGCAGATTCCAGACATTCTGATGCCCCTATGACAGAGCAAACTGCAGTCCGATAGAAGCTGTTTATCTTGTTTATCCATGGGTCAAGATTGCAATACGGTCGAGTATGTGTGCTCTATATATAGAATTTTAGGTAGCAGTGACAGCTCCCCTCCCCATAACCCATAATATGGTACTTAAATGAATCTGACAGTTTGATTTCACTTTTTCAAAGAAGATACAATGGGGGGAGTCTTGCTAAAAGAGGTGGTAGTCATGTGAGTGAATTATAAATTATAGGGTACAGCAGGGGAGTGTTAGATTTATATAAAAAGAAATTTTCCACGTATCATGCTTCAATTAGAAAATACTTGATGCGTATTGATTAAAGCTCATTATGAAGTGTCGGTTATTTTAGAAGAAGCAGACTAAATTTCTCTGATATCCACTTGGGGGAGTCTGGAAGTCTTGGGAGAAAGAGAAGTAGAAACTCAGAAAACTTGTGTGCACTGTGGAGGAGGTCACCCAGAAATATGTAGAACTCAGAACGAGCACAATTACGCTGGAAACATACTCAATATTGGAAATTAAAGGACTTTCTGACTCTCCTCACTGCAGAATTTTTTTTTATTTACCAGTTGAACATGTAGTCTTTCTCTGTAGGCATCACTTGAAAAGAACTGAAGGGTCATAATTATATATTTGAAGTTTTCAAAATATTATTAGAGAGGAAAATGTACTGAGGTCCCTGGAGTAGAGCAAGAAAATATCTTAGGAAAGTAAAGACACACCCATATAAGATTGAGTCATATGTATTTAGTTTTTGTAAGTACATAACTCAAAATAATGTAAGCTAGTTTTGTTTGCAAATGATTTTTACACAGGAAACTTCTGTTGTGATGGTCAGATCATTGTAGCATAGAGCTCAATGTCTAGTTCAGAAAATGAGAAATAGCTACCTACATTGTTCCACGGAACATCAGACAGCAGCTGGATCAAATGTCATATTGTTCTTTTAGAGGAAATATGTACCTGTTCATTATATGTTCATACATACAAACACATGTGTATACTATGATAATACAGGCACATGTATTTATATACCATGCACACACATATGCATATACAATCATACATACATGCTTACCTAACTAGTTATGCTATCAATCTTTTTCAGTTTGTTTGCTCACAAAAGCTCAGCGAATGCTGAGTGACTGCAATTCCAAGTTAATCTGATTCCTGCATCACTTGGTTGAGTCTTAGGAAGTTATCTAGACAGCAAAAGCATCTAAAGATTTATGAGACAAGAAATAGAAGCTGCACGTGAGTTCTCAGTGTATGCCTACACACATACATACCATAAAAATAAACTTCAGTGAAAAACCTCTGCCATTTCTGGCAAGAATCATTCTCCTGTCAGAATATTTTCAACAGTTATATCCTTGAAATAAAGGAGTGGAACATTGGTCACAGGAAACCTTGTTTTCGAATACATATAACAACATAGATTTACACCAATTCATTAAGGATACTAGCAGTTATAAAAAATGTCAAATATGTGTATAGAATATAGACGTATTGTTTCTTTATACACAAATAAATAGTAACTCGGTGTGATTGCCAAGTTTCTATACTTATAATTTGAACAAGTTAGTGTTCATAGCCAAAATAATCATTAAAATGAAACTAGTGACCATTCTTAATAGTCACTGTGGCCAGTGGGCTCTTCACCATTACAACAATATAACAATTCTGAAGAAAACCGCATTATTTTGGAAAACATGCTTCCAATAGTAATTAGCAAACACTGGGTATAATGGGGATTTTATTAATTTTTTTATTAAGTATTTAATGTAAAGTTTTTTTCTCATCTAGAGAATGGTCACTAGTTTTTCAAGAATAACTTAAAGTTGTTGTGGTCTATTTCTATTACTTAAAAACTATCCTGATATCTTAAGACTTTGAGTAACTATTGTGGCATGTGTTGTTTTAGAGAGCTAGGCCATTTTCATTTTAAAATATAAAGTTTTTTTGTCTACAGGACCTTTATATGACAGTTATAAGTATATAACTGTTTATTATAAATATACAGACTCAATATATCTTAATCAGAAAACATTTAAAATATTTTATGGATTAGTTATGCATCACTTGTGCTCAATTGCCATCTCTGGCTTAAAAGAGAAATTAAATTTTTAAATATAAAATATAGATTAGTGTAAGATATATAATTTACTTTTGTTTCATCTAGTTCAGATTTTCTCTTCTAAAATTGTATTTCAAATAAATAAATAAATAAATAAATAATACTCCTGCACTTTGTGCTTGCTCTCACCATGCTCTCCTAAACTCAGATCAGATCTGAACATCAGGCTGCTGCTATGTCCTGAGCATTGCTCTACATGTGTACCTAGCTGGTGTTACCTAATCCTAATATAAAAGAACAAGATCTCAGGTAAAGAGAAGACCAATGGCTGGATCCCCTGGCCCTGATTCCTTACCTTGATTCATCCAACACAGATTATTTCAAGTGAGTAAATTCAGTCTGTGTAGTTAATGAATGCCATATGTTACATCCTCTGTTTACTGTCATCGAAATCACTAGATGTTTTTACTCTATCTAAATAACTTTATAGAACTCAGTTGAATGGCCCCCAAATTAGGTCAAGTTCTAAATTCCAGTCACCTAGCTTTATTTACATTCTCTTAACTGAGTTTTTGTTTTCTGCTAGTTATCTTTAGAAAAACAAACAAAAAAAATGCATATGTCATGAGTGTCTATGATAGATTCTCAGAACATTTTGGACGAAACGTATAACCATCTGACTAGATAATATGTAACTAAATGCTTCTTCTGTTTGAATTCTACATTTACATATATTTGGAATTATACTGATGCCAAATATTATTGATTTCATTATGTTAATCCAATAAGAAAGAAGCACATAATTCAACAGATTCATGACTTATTTGTTCTAATATAAGGCCAAATTATATCCTGGCATCCTTATAAAAAGGTGCTGTACAGTTATATTGGAAACATGTAATGATGCTATCTCCACAGAGCATGCACAGGAACCATGAATTTCAGACACTTTGAGACCAGTATTGACAAACAGTAGATTCATGTTTAAGCAACTTCAGCAAGGCAACATCATCTGTTGTATTCAATTAAGATTGTAAATTGGACATTTTGCCTGTTGTATTTTTATTTACATTCTTTTTTTGTTTTGTTTTTACATAAGTTCTATAAGCATATGGGGTTGTATAATTAGTTTGATGGTAACAAATTTAAGTTAAATTATGCCTTGAGTAAATTTCTCAGTGAATAAATCTTTTAAAAGAATATTCACACTATTCAAATATAAGAAACAATGATATAAATGAGGTATGAAGAATATTATATATCAAATAACCAATACTGAACTTAACTTCAGGCAATAACAATATTGTATGGTTTATTGATTGATGATAATTTACAAAGTGATTGTCAAATTACTATTCCTTTAATTGACTCCATACAGATGTTTCTGATATTCCATTTCAATATTATATACTGAAACACAAAACTTAAGCTCTGTAAATTCAACACCATTCAATCCACTACAATTTATCCCAAGACTTAAAATTCTCCCCTTTGAATGAAAACACACCACTAATTAATTCCACCAAGTCACTGACAATATCTCATATTTAAATTAGAGATGTTACATAGTCAAATGTATGTCAGAATCAATGAAGTGTAGAACCAATATTCTGTAGACTGTTATGAACATCTCACAAGAATTGCTTAAATTCATCTTCAATGAAAGCAACCCCTTGAAATGGTTTCTGATTCAAAGTTTTCTAACTTCTATTATTTACCCTTTAAAATAAAGTGAATATACAAACTATTATCTTATGTATTTTCAAGCTTTAACTTCTTTGATTCTCAGAGAGCTTACTTACTCAAAGCTTATAATGACCACACCTAAAAAACTAAAGCCCATCTTGTTTTAATCCTTGAAAGGATGGGTCATGAATATTTCTGTATTGTGGGAATGGAAAAGGTAAGGCAAATATAAAATTATGTTTCTTTTGTTCAACCTTAAAAGTTAAATAAGTTCTTTACCCTATAAAATATTTTTACATATTCCCTACAGAAATAATATGTAGTTATTCTCTATACCATATTTAGCAAATACTGATAATTTTAAAGCCCTTTTCCCTCTTTCCTTGTCAATTCATCTAAGTACCCTGGGAGAAGAGCCAGAATACGCTAATTTAAGAGCCAAAGATACATTTCCAACATATTGCCAAAGAAATTAATGGAATTGGATGCTACATGACTTTTTCACCAAGAGGAATAACATTAAGATATATTATTTTATGTTAACAAAGGAGCAACTTTTACATTTCTATGTTTTATAGGATTTTGAAAGCAATATAGCAATATGTGTCAAAATTAGAATTGTGTATAAATTTTGACTCAGTAATGTCATTACTGAAGCTTGCTACACAGAAGATGAGTAGTTGGGTAAAATAATGTTTATCAGGAGCTTTTCTGAAACATTGCTCAGTTGTTTATTCTTATAAAAATCTAGCTATCAACAGAAAATAGTTATATAATATGTTATATAAGCTAAACTTCTGAAAATCTATTAAATTATAAGGCATATTTATATTCATTGATTTTGTAGGATTACTTATTTGATTTTTTACATAGGAAATGTAAGCACCAAGCACACAAAACATATAATATAATTTTGATTTATATATAAATGAGAATGAGTATACAATTAAAATATATAAATATATTTTTAAAAAATATTAAATGTACTTAAAATAATTAAGAGGTACAGATATGTGAATTTTATATATGCATATATATGCATACATACATATTATTGACTGTGTTTGTTGATATATGTATGAGCTTATAGATAAAAATATAAGAGAAAGAAAACCTGGAGAGGAAGAGAAAGAGTATAGGCAGACATTCATAAATGTATAGATACACACCTTGCTAAAATCAAATACAAGAGGAAGATAGCAAAGGCTCATTTCAGTGAACATTGACATCACAGCAATTGATCTAAGCCTTTAAATAGAGATAATAAGGTAGGAACAGTTTGGGCAAATGCTTTTAGAGTTGAAATTGATAGTACTAACTGTCAAATTGGTTGTGACATAATGAACACATTAATAAGTAAAACATTTTGACCCTAGCAAATGAGAGAATAATGATATGATTTTCTGAGACTTGGAAGTCTAGAGCAAAGTATATTCTTTTGAAAAGGATAAATATTGGAGTAACTTATGGTATTTGGGTTATTTGTTCACACATAAGTAGAACCAATAGAATTTACCTGACATGGAATACAGACAACTTTGAGAGTTACTTGGAAGAAACATGCACAACAGTAACATTTACATCTGTGTAAGAACATATGAAGTCATAAGGCCATCCCTAGAACAGAGATAATACCAGGAAAAGTGTCCAACAGAAGAATAAAAGAGATTCCACAAACAGCTTTAAAACCAAGAGCATGTGAGACCTCAGAAATGTCCCTATAAAAAGGTGGGCAGAGGGGAATGGCTTCAAGGAGAGTTAATGCTCAAGCATGGAGAGGCTTGTAAGGAGGTAGTATTCAAAAAGTATGGGGAATCTGGGCTGTAGTTCTATATAATTCAAAAAATTCCACCAGAAAACTGATAAACCTGATAAAAAAAAAAACTTCAGCAAAGTAGCTGAATATAAAATTAACTCAAGCAAACTATGGTCATTCTCTATAGAAATAATAAACAAGCTGAGAAAGAAATTAGAGAAGCAACACCCTTCACAATAGTCACAAATTATATAAAATGCCTTGATGTGACTCTAACTAAGCAAGTAAAAGATCTGCATGACAAGAACTCCAAGTCTCTAAAGAAGAAAATCAAAGGAGATCTCAGAAGATGGAAAAAGCTCCCACACTCATGGATTGGCAGGATTAAAATAGTAAAAATGGCCATCTTGCCAAAAGCAATCTACAGATTCAATGCAATCCCAATCAAAATTCCAACTCAGTTCTTCACAGACTTAGAAAGAGCAATTTGCAAATTCATCTGGAATAACAAAAAACCTAGGAGAGTGAAAACTATTCTCAACAATAAAGGAACCTCTGGTGGAATCACCATCCCTGACCTTAAGCTTCACTACAGAGCTATTGTGATAAAAACTGCATGGTATTAGTACAGTGACAGACAGGTAGATCAATAGAGTAGAATTGAAGACCCAGAAATGAACCCACACACCAATGGTCACTTGATCTTTGACAAAGGAGCTAAAACAAAAAAGTGGAAAAAAGACAGCATTTTCAATAAATAGTGCTGGCTCAACTGGCAGTTAGCATGTATAAGAATGCAAATCAATCCATTCCTATCTCCTTATACAAAGCTCAAGTCCAAGTGGATCAAGGATCTACACATAAAACCAGATATACTGAAACTAATAGAAAAGAAAGTGGGGAAGAACCTGGAGCACATGGGCACAGGGGAAAATTTCCTGAACAGAACACCAATAGCTTATGCTCTAAGATGAAGAATTGGCAAATGAAACCTCATAAAATTACAAAGCTTCTGTAAGGCAAAGAACACTGTGAAAATGGAAAAAATGGCAGCCAACAGATTGGGAAAAGAGCTTTACCTATCCTATATCAGATAGAGGGCTAATATCTAATATATACAAAAAAACTCAGGAGATTATACTCCAGAGAACCAAATAACCCTATTAAAAAATGGGTTGCAAAGCTAAACAAAGAATTCTCAGCTAAGGAATACCAAATGGCTGAGAAGTACCTAAAGAAATGTTCAACATCCTTAGTCATCAGGGAATTGGAAATCAAAACAACCCTGAGATTCCACCTCACACCAGTCAGAATAGCTAAGATCAAAAACTCAGGTGACAGCAGATGCTGGTGAGGTTGTGAAGAAAGAAAAACACTCCTACATTGCTGGTGGGATTACAAGCTGGTACAAACCACTCAGGAACTCAGTTTGGCAATTCCTCAGGAAATTGGACATAGTACTAACAGAGAACACAGCTATACCCCTCCTGACATGTACCCTGAAGATGTTCTAATGTACAATATGGACACATGCTCCACTATGTTCATAGCAGTCTTATTTATATTAGCCAGAAACTGGAAACAACACAGATGTCCCTCAACAGAGGAGTGGATACAGAAAATGTGGTACAGTAACACAATGGAGTACTACTCAGCTATTAAAAACAATGAATTTATGAAATTCTTAGGGAAATGGATGTATCTGGAGGATATCATCTTGAGTGAGGTAACCTAATCACAAAAGAACACACATGATATGCATTCACTGATAAGTGGATATTAGCCCAGAACCTTGGAATACCCAAGATACAATCCACAAACCACAAGAAACTCAAGAAGAAAGAAGAATAAAGTGTGGATACTTTGATCCTTCTTAGAAGAGGGAACAAAATACCCATGAAAGGAGTTGCAGAGACAAAGTATGGAGCAGAGACTGAAGGAAGGACAATCCAGAGACTGTTCCATCTGGGAATCCTTCCCATATTCAATCACCAAACCCAGACAATATTGTAGATGCCAGGAAGTGTTGGTTGACAGGA
>JADRCD010203457.1:0-20697 GCA_019843815.1 Montemys delectorum
TAAATTGCAACTTGGTTATTAGTGACTTAACAGCTAATATCCAAATCTTTTTCTGGGTCTGGGATATCTCATGTAGAATTTTTTTTTCTAGATCCATTTACCTGTGAATTTCACATTCTTATATTTTAAATGGTGGAGTAATACTGTATTGTATTGTATTGTATTGTATTGTATAAAATTTTCTTAATCCATTCCTCTGTGAACGTCTTTTTGAAGGGCATCTAGATTGTTTCTAATATCTATCTATTATGCAAAAAGCAGCAATGACCATGGTTGAGCAAGTGTCTCTCTGTGGCAGATGAAGTGTTTTTTAGGTATGTGGTCAACAAGGGTAGATAGCTGGATCTTGAGGTAGATCAATTCCCACCTTACTGAGAAATGGCCACACTGATTTCCATAGTGGCTGTACATGCTTGCACTCCCACCAGCAATGGATGAGTGTTAACCTTTACTCCACATCCTCACCAATTTGAGCTGTCACTTGTTCTTTTGATCTTAGCCATTTGACAAATATAAGATAAAAACCTCAAAGTAGTTTTGATTTGCATGTCTCTGATGGCTAAGGATGTTGAACATTTTTTTAAGTGTTTTTGGCCATTTGAGTTTCCTCTTTTGAGACTCTCTGTTTAGATCTATACCCATTTTTAAATTGAGTTATTTGTTTCTTGATATCTAGCATTTTTGAGATTTTTAAAAATATTTTGGATATTAGCCTTCCATTAGATATGTAATTGGTAAAAATCTTTTTCCATTCTGTAGGCTACTACTTTGTCCAAGCAGCAGTGTCCCATGTTGTGCAGCAGGTTTGGTTTCATAAGGTTCTTTTTATTAATTAATTATTAAATAATTAATTGTGGATCTTAGAGCCTGTGCTAACAGATTTCTACATAGAAAGTCTTTTCCAGTGACAATGAATTCCAGGATATTCTCTACTTTATCTTCTCTCAGTTCCGAGTATCCAGTTTTAGATTGAAGTCTTTGATTCATTTGGAGCTGAACTTTGTGCAGGGTGATAAGTACGGATCTATTTGGGTTTTTC
Organism: Montemys delectorum; assembly: GCA_019843815.1. Lineage (NCBI taxonomy): Eukaryota > Metazoa > Chordata > Mammalia > Rodentia > Muridae > Montemys > Montemys delectorum. The sequence goes on from JADRCD010203457.1 coordinate 1,040, forward strand.
TACATACAGCTGTCCTCTTTGACCAACATCATTGGTTGAAGATGACTTCTCCAGTATGTATTTTTTGTTTCTTTATCAATATTCTCAGCAAAAACCTGGCACATTCAGGATTGAAAGGCTGTTCTTTTAATTTTAAATTCCTCTGCAACAATACAGTTTCTTTATTTAAAAAAAAACATATTTAAGTTATTGTTTTTAATCTTATTTTAAAAAACACACTGACTAGGAGAGAATAAAGAAACCAGCATGTGATTCTAGGTGGAAGAGGAAATTTGAATGTTACAGTGGGCTCCATGTCGAACAGAGACATGGTTCACCAATTGATACATGAATTCTCTCCAAGTGCAAAGATGATTCTATTACCTTCTGCAAACCACTGTTCATCAGGAATATTGCTACTAAATTATTTTTTTTGGTTACTAAATTCTTTTCTTTCTTTCTTTCTTCCTTCCTTTCTTTCTTTTTATTAGATGCTTTCTTTATTTACAATATCTCCTTTCCCAGATTCCCCTCCAAAAATAAAAAAATAAAAAATTAAAAAAATAAAAAATAAAAAAATAAAAGAAAACAAACACACAAACAAACAAAAAACCCCAAAACTAAAACAATCCCCTGTTCCCTTCCCCCTCCCGCTGCTCACCATGCCACCCCCTCCTGCTTACTGGCTCTGGCATTCTTGGGGAAATGGATAGACCTGGAGAATATCATCCTGAATGAGGTAACCCAATCACAAAAGAACACACATGGTATGCATTCTCTGATAAGTGGATATTAGCCTAGAAGATTGGAATACACAAAGTACAAACCACAATCCATAAGAAACTCAAGAAGAAGGAAGACCAAAGTGTGGATACTTTGTTCCTTCTTAAAAGAGGGAACAAAATATCCAGGGAAGGAGTTGTAGAGACTAACTATGGAGTAGAGACTAAAGGAAGGACAATTCAGAGACTGCTCCATCTGTTACTAAATTCTTAAACACAATTCTGAAAGCAGACAGTTCACAAAGTAAACAGGTTTTGCTAAATGACAAGTCAATACTTTCATGATTTTTGAGAAATGATTGGGAATGCAGGGAAAAGTTTCATCTTTCTGATTTGGGTAGAATGAATCCACAGATAAAACGTAAGCAGAGGGGCTGGTGAGATGGCTCAGTGGGTAAGAGCACTGACTGCTCTTCTGAAGGTCCTGAGTTCAAATCCCAGCAACCACATGATGGTTGGCAACCACTGTAATGAGATCTGACCTCCTCTTCTGGTGTGTCTGAAGACAGCTACAGTGTACTTATAAAAACAAAAACAAAAAAACAAAAACAAAAGCAGAGATTGTGAAAACATCCTATTTCCAGGACAATCTATGCCTTACCTTCTTTTTTTTTCCACTATAAAACCATCAGTGTGGCTTGAATAAAAATTAAAATTAAAAACTTAAGATTCTCTCAGAAGCCAGAGTTTTCTTAGTGTGATCCAAGAAGAGACCATGAAGCCTGTCTCATCTCACCTGAGTCATCTACATTTCATCTCTGGGGCAAAAGTCAGAGCTAGTAAGCACCTCAGAAGTTACTTTATCTTTAAAAAACAATGGAAAAAAGAAAACATCTTAAATAAATGGTGCTGGTCTAACCAGCAGTCTGTATGTAGAAAAACAAAAAATAAATCCATATTGATCACTTTGTACAAAGCTCAAGTACAAATAGATCAAGGACCTTAATATAAAAACATACTCATTGAATCAAATAGAAGAGAAAGTGGGAAAGAGCCTTGAACTCATTGGTACAGGGGGAAATTTCCTAAACAAAACTCCGGTGTTTCAGTTTCTAAGATCAACAATTGATCAAAGGGACCTCAAAAAACTAAAAAGCTTCTCTAGGAAAAATAACAGTCAGTAGGACAATTCAGCAACCTACATATTGGGAAAAAATCATCACTAACCCCCCATCCGATAGAGGGCTAATATCCAAAATATATAAAGAACTCAAGAAGCTAATCTCCAAAAAACCAAATAACCCAATTAAAAAATGGGGCTAAAATGAGAATTTACAATAGATGAATCTCTAATGGCTAAGAAGCACTTAAAGAAATGTTCATGGTCCTTAGTCATCATCAGGGAAATGCACAACAAAACAACCCTGAGATTCCACATTATACCAATCAAAATGACTAAGATCAAAAACTCAGGTGACAGCACATGCTGAAGAGGATGTAGAGAAAGAGGAAAACTCTACCATCACTGGGATTGCAAACTGGTACAACTACTCTGAAAATCAATCTGGCAGTTCCTCAGAAAATTGGAAATAGATCTACCTGAAGACCCAGCCATACCACTCTTAGGCATATACTCAAAAGTTGCCCTACCATATCTATCACAGGGACACATGCTCCACTATGTTCATAGCAGCCTTATTTGTAATAGCCAGAAGCTGGAAACAACCCAGAAGTCCCTTAAACGAAGAAAGACTACAAAAACTGTGTTTCATTTACACAATGGAATACTATTCAAATATTGAAAACAAGGACATCATGAGTATTGCAAGCAAATGTATGGAACTAGAAAATACCCTGAGTGAGGAGCTCAGACCCAAAAGGACATGCATAGTATGTACTCACTAATACATGGATATTAGCCAAAAAGTACAGAATACCTAGGATACAACCCACAGAATTTAAGAAGTTTAACAAGTAGAAAGGCCTAAATGAGGATGTTTCAATCCCACTTAGAAAGGGGAAGTAAATAATCATGGGAGGCAGAGGGATGGAAGGAGGGACCTGGATGGCAGAGAAGAGGGGAAAGAGGAAAGGAGGAAAGGGGGAACGGGATCAGGTATGGGGGGGGGGAGGCGAGGAGAGAAGCCCAGAGGGCCAGCAGATTGAATGAAAATATGCAGCCTCAGGGTGTGATAGGTGGGAGGAACCCTTTTGAAGGTGCCAGAGTCCTGGCAGGTGAGAGACTCTCAGGACTCAATGGGAGTGACCTTAGATGAAATGCCCAACAGTAGAGAGTAGGAGCTTGAAGAGTCTACCTCTGGTAGATGACAAGGTCTCAAATAGATGATTTGCCATTCCACAGTCAAAATTTCTGACCCAGAACTGTTCCTGTCTAAAAGAACTGCATGGACAAAAATAGAGAAGAGACTGAGAGAAAGGTGGTCCAATGACTGGCCCAACTTGGAATCCATTTCATGGGGAGGTATGAAGTTCTGACACTATTACTGATGCTATGGTGTACTTACAGGCATGAGCCTAGCATAGATTTTCTCAGAGAGGACCAACCAGCAGCTGACTGAAACAGAAGCAGATACTTACACCCAACCATCAGACTGAAGTCTGGGACCCCTATAGTTAAATTAGGGGAAGGAGGGAAGAAGCTGAAAAGGAGGGTGACCCTGTAGGAAGACCAGCAGACTCAACTAACCTGGACCTCTGGGAGCTCCCAGACACTGAGCTACCAACCAGGTAGCATATACAAGGTAGTCCAAGGCCCCGAACATATGTATAGTAAAGGACTGCCTGACCTGGCCTCAGTTGGAGAAGACAAACCTAATCCTCAAGAGACTTAAGCCCCTGGGGGAAGGGAGACCTGGTGAGGTGGTGCATCCTCTTGAAGACAGGGGGAGGAAGACTGGGTTGCAGAACTGCAGGAGTGGAGGAGAGGCAATGGTTGGATTGTAAATAAAATAATAATATCAATAAAAAAACACAAACAAAAAACCATAACCTAGTCATTTGTTCAAATAAAAAGCATTCAGAAATTCAATGCCATTTTACATTTCTTTTCTTGTCATTATTTATAGATGTATGGGGTTCTGCAACAATCTAAGATGCAGTCTATGGTTAAGTAAATTACATAAGAATTAGACCTGAGCCAGGTACATTGTAATAAACTCTCCAAATCTAGAGGATAATAGATGCCAGAGAAAGGTTAACTCATGGGGTTCCCGGGTAGTGGGCAAACACATCAAAGTGAAATCAGAGTTAAAAGCCATTGCCCCCTTGGTGAGCTTTGGATGTGGCTGGACTCAGCGGATTTGAGTATATTTGTGATTAAAATCATGCCCAAATCAGGAGTTCCTAACTTTCTTTCATTGTAGCAGTTTAGCCAAGGACCCTGGCTCTCAATTGTTTGTGGGGTGAAATATTGTGATAGTAACTGTTTTTAGTAACAGTCAGCATTCAATGAGGATTTCCGGTTTAGCCTTTGTGCATTAGAATGAAGGGATTTTTCGGTAGACTTGATGGTAAGTGCTGTGCATTCATTGATTCCACAGACTACTGTGGCCTCACAGGCAGAAAAGTTAGCAGATTTGAGGAAGATCTAGAGAGCTTAGTAATTTTTTGCTCTTTATCTGGACTGAGCATCTTTATTCCAAAGATGAGAAATTTCAAATGTTTGGAAATCTAACCTATGCTGAGTGCTAGTCATGAATGGAAAATTGCACATCTGAGTTCATGTGACAGATTGAAATCAAAATGTAGGCCCACTAAAGTTTTTTGCACCTAGTTATTCTTAGGCTGTATGTATAGGGAATATGTTAAACAGATAAATTTGTATATGTAAACTAATATTCCATCCCTATAATCACTTATTATGTATATGCAAGGATTCTAAAATCTCGACAACTGCAAAATAAGGAATTCTAACACTGAAAGCATTGAGAATAAAAGCTACTGGATCTGTATACAAGCTGGGTCTGTTTGCTTGCTTGTTTGTTTGCTTGCTTGCTTGTCTTGTGAGGCAGGTTCTCCTATAACCTAGGCTTTGGCCTACTATGTGGCTAGTGATGATCATGAGCTTCTGATTCTCCCACTTCCACTTCCCAGTGCTGGGATTCCAGGTCTGCACCATCATACCAAGTTTTATGTATTGCTGAGGGTCAAACACATGAGGCAAGCACATTACGAACTAAGTTAAATCCATAATCCCATTACATGTGATCTATTACTGTTGTGTATTTGATAGACAATCAGTTGTAGGAACAATGTGGGCTTTGTTGGAGAACAGGGAACCAGAATGATCAGTAGTTTATATGATGATGGCAACTTGTATTTCCTTATCTGAAAATAAATATATCTATTCTAACTAGGTACTAAGCAAAGATAAGACATATAATATCTAACATAACAATAAAATAATGATCTGTTAATGTCTTAGCTCTGTTCACTTAGGGGATGTCATATATACATTCATTGTGGGGAAAATTTTGTGTAAATGAAAAAGTGCACTATTGCTCATGGGCCTATTGAAAAGGGCTCAAGAATTCATGAGTTAATGAATTAAAAATCAAAACTATCCTACATATTTATAGCAGAAAGAATAATTGATAAATTGACTTTAGAAGCTATTCTAACTCTTAAATTGATGTACCATTTTTGGAATATACATATCAACACTACTCTTATAAATCAGAAAAAAAAAAACTCACAAAGCAATGAAAATGCAGGCCTGGACACCAGCAGTGCCCCAGTAATCCAGCAGTCAGTCGATGGAGAGCCAGCTGATTCTTCCTAGGTAAGCCTTCACCTTCAAACAAGCAGTTTTTAGATTTTACTTTCTATTAAGTCGACTGTGTGAAGGAAGGAAAAAAATCTTCAAATTGCATTACACAGCACTCACTTCCCTTCCTATAGATTTCTCCCTCTCATCCTTCCAGGAACATTGATTTTCTACCTGGGTTTCAGAAAGAGCTCCTCTCCCCAGGTATCTTCATTTAGGTTGCTGAGCAAAGCATTATTCATACTTTTCCAGTGACCATGCTGATGTCACACCTGCTGCTAGGTGCTCCGTGCTCTGAGTGACATAAGCCATGAAACCCTTTGGAGGAGAAGTGATTTCAGAATGGTGGTTTCCAAGGACAGAAAGTCTTCCACTGATGCTAGCTTCTTCCATCACTACATGGTAGACAGTGCTGTTTTGGAGTTTTACAATCTCATACTAGCAGCTAAGTAGCTTCTCATACTGACAAAGTTCTTTTCTGTTCTATTACATTTCTCAGTCAATATGCCTATTCTTAGCCCAAAACATGAAGATGGGAAAATGGTCTCAGAGATGACATGGAGTCACAAATGTCCCCATTAATGCCTCACATAGATCTGGCTTTTGCTATCTAGAAGTATAGAGATTTTATGAAGATAATTAGAGCCAGATCCATATGTGAAACATACTGTGAACAAGAGAGACAAACATCTATGGTGAGAGACAATAAGAATAGTGGGCATTATTAATGTGATACTTAACAAACTGTATCCTCTGAATCATGAGCCAAGTCAATTCTTTCTCTCTTTAATTGCCTCTGTCAGGTGCTTGGTTACAGAAGGGAGGAAAGCAACTAGCACAGTCTTGCAGTCTATTTAATTAAGCATCTGCTTTTTTATCTGACATAAGGCATAGGATGGGATCAAAGGGGATCTCCTATTGCTCAGATATGACCATTCTATGGATTGACAGCTATATCTGCCGTAGGTGAGTGGTTGAACTGTGATTCCAACTGCTGAACTTGCTTGTTCCTCTCTTAGTTTATTTGCTTTCTGTGAGTTATTGCAGTATTGTGTCCCATCAGAAGGTTTGTAATAATGCTCTTTAATAAGAACTATGGCTCAGTCCTCCAGATGTGACCCAGGAGAGGATATGCTGCTATCTTTACTTTGGCATTTTACCTTAGCCCTAGATCAAGTACCTATGGTCCTTCAAGATGTAAGACAGAAGAACAAATTAGATTCAGGATGGAGAAGAGGAATCTCCTCAGTCCTTAGTCATTTTGTTTTTGATGAATTTCAGGGATAGTATCTATTTTTACTCAAGAATGAGTTAAAAACATTTCGACTGAAACATTTATGCTCCAAGATCCACACATGTGAGGTTGTGATAGAGGGTCCAGACACACACCATAGGGCAGATAACCACAAGTCTCAGTATCATCTGCAAAGTGGAAAGTCAGCTCCTTATGACTTTCACAGAGGTCACAGAACCCACATGGCTTGCTGTCCTACTCTATACACATGTCCTTAGTTCATTGCTGACTACATTGGATGGATTTTGCTAGAAATTTTGAATTTTGTTTTCACACTGTGTTATGTTGATGGCAGTACATGAACTTTGCAGCCAATGTATCTGCAGACTGTTGATTTGTATGTGTGGATCACAGGTCAGTCTCCATTATGCATTCACAAGTTTGCTCTCGAGAAACCTTCTCTGAGGACCACTTACAACATCATCTGTTTTTGTAACTGGCTCCCTTAAAATCCAATATATTCTGAAGGATATGATCAATAAGCAGATGGCTCACGCCCATGCACATGCCAAGAAATGAGGCGTCTAATTAACAGTTAGAAAAGGGTGTGAGGCGATTGCAGAAGTGAAATAGAGATCCTGCCTGGGCTGGGAAACCCCTGGATGGGGAATCGGGGCTATTGGTGTGACACGGTGTTGAGTGATGGCTATTGGAAGAGAAAACAGAGCTAAGCCCTTCAGGTACACTCATTAGGACTTTGCAAAATTCCCAATTATCTTTTGACCTGGTCAGCAGCAGGCATCTTACATTGTCTTGAGAAAAGAATCAATAGGAAACAAAGACTACAAAAATATTTGCCATTAAGGGGAATCAGAAATGAGGCATTCTTATCAGCAAGGGGTAGTTACAGAAGGATGAGTGTCTGCTATCACAGAGGCAAAGGAAGCCTTCTCCATTGTGTAATTTGGTGCTCCTAAGCAAAGGTCAGGAAGAGAAAGCTTGTGAGAAGATGCGAATGCATCTCTACAATGAATCCCTAAGGATCTTCAGCTAATCTGCAAATTCCACAGAAGCTATCAAGACTCAAGTATCAAGACTCCTTCCTGCATATACATCTCTTGTCCCAGATAGGTACTGAGGTGGGTTCTTTCCTTTGCAACTAGCAAAGGCTGCCAAGGATCATTCTCTGAATCAGAGAAAAGAACTAGTCTCCATGTGACAGTTTTCCTTGCCATCCAGAAAACTTTACTTATTAACCCATTGCCACTCTGTCCCTCCTGAGTGGATTCTTTTGTGTTGTATTTCCACCATTTCTAGAATTGAGCTCTATATAACATTCATTATATAAACTGCAGGCTGTAAAAGAGAAGACAGTGCTTTAAGTTTGATTGAAGCTGGGAGGTGATGTATCTCTCAAGGCCACTAGCATCCTTGACAACAAACACACTAAACAAAATACACTAAACAAAATACACTAAACAAAACACACTAAACAAAACACACTAAATGAAACACACACACACACACACACACACACACACACACACAAAAACACGACAACTCCTTTCTTTTTTGATTTGACTTTCTTTCTTCCCTGAAGAGAAGAAACACAGGAAACCAAGTAGAAAGCCTCAGGATTCTTTACTTCTTTTCTAAGGGAAAAATAGACAGCTAGTTGGGTCCCATAAGCTGAGGAATGTTCTCATCGAAGTTTCCACTAACCATTAATCATAGGACATAATGTCATAGCCATTGTACTTGTTAATTTTGTATGAACGCTGTTAAATTTGTATTTGCTGGTTATGTACTGCATGCTAATGTGAATGCACTTTTAGAGATGAGTATCTTTTCATCACTGGACTTTGATCGAAGTATACGGCAGCAATGTCAGTATTCCTCAGCCAGTCAATAGAAGGCCTTAAGAGCATAAATGATTAACATACACAAATCAGTGGCCCTCTTATATACCAATAATACACATGTTGAGAAAGAAATGAGAAAAATAATCCCATTGAAAAATTTCCCCCAAAATAGCTTAGATAAGTGGTTTTCAACCTTCCCAATGCTGTGACCCTTTAATACAGTTTCTCATGCTGTGGTGACCTCCAACCATGAAATTATTTTGTTGCTACTACATGAATATAATTTTACTACTGTTATTAATATTAACAGAAAAATTTGATATGCAGGATATCTGATATGTGATCCCCAAAGGAGTCTTGACCTATACGTTGAAAACTGCTGCCTTAAACTAACCTGAACTAAAGAAGTAAAAGACTTCTATAATGAATAAATTTAAATGCTTAAGAAAGAAATCAAAGAAGACACTAAAGATGGAAAGAACTATTATGTTCATGGGTCAGTGGAATTAATATAATGAAAAATTCTGTATTACCAAAAGCAATCTATACATTTACTGTAATCTCCACTAAAATTCCAATGCTAGTCTTCAGAGAATTTGAAAAAGTAGTCTTAAAATTAATATAACTATACATTTGACAGAAGATTAATATCTAGAGAATTCAAAAAATAAAAAAACTAAGGAAAGAGAAATCAAACAATTCAATCAATAAATGGGCTAATACAATGAATAATTTTAATATGGTAAAATACAAATGAGCAATAAGCATGAAAAAATGTTTGACATCAGTGGCTATCAGAGAAATGCCAATTAAAACTGCTTTGAGAGTCCATCTTACCCCAGTCAGAAAACAAATAGCAACAAACGCTAATGAAAATGTAAAGGAAGGGAACTTATATACTGATGGTAGGAATGTCAACGAGTCTAGTTTACATGGACATCATGAAAACAGGTTTCTAAAAACTCTAAAACCTGTGACCTTGGAAAACAATGCCTATTTACCTAAAAAAAAATTTAAATCAATATGTCACAGAGACTTTTGTATACCAGGGCTTATTGCAGTAGTATTTATAATAGCTAAGACATGGAGCCAACTCAAGTATTCATCAATAGATAAATGGATAAAGAAAATTGCTTACATGCAAAATGGAATTTTACCCACCTATAAAGAGGGGTGAGAGTATTCTATTTACAAGAAAGTGGATACCACTGGGGATTGTTTCATTAAGCAAATTAATTCAACCTCAGAAAGACATCTCTGTATAACAATATTCACCAATTACAAAAAAAAAAGAAAAAGAAAAATAATAAAAGCACATGATGAGGGTTTCTCAGTGTGACCAGCTATCTTGTGCTCCAGCTGCCACGCTTTTCCCACCATGATGGACTTAGTCTCCTCAAATTGTGAACCACAACAAAATCTGCCTTCCTTAAGTTGCTATTGGGAGCTATCTTGTCACAGGAACAACACGATTACAAAGCACAAGCAGATGCTCAAGGTACTGTCAAGAATGAATAATCATCAAAACAAGGGTTCCAACATAGTGTTTTTTGAGGGGAGGGTATCATTATGAATATATTGTATAGGAAACAGAGGGACCAATATCATTCTGAGAAAGGAACATAATAACATGTAATTCTTCTTGCAGGTAAGCTTATTTTGTGACTAGACTTCAAAAGATTGACAGTAGCATAGAGCAACTTGCTCATAAAGGGAGCCTGCAAAGCAATTTCTGTTTTACTGCTAAGCATACAGTCCATGTCGGAATTCAAAGCATAGGACTGCAGCCCTCTAGTGTTTAAACAGAATTTAGTAATTTGTTAGCAATACTGTAGTGGAGGTTTCTTTGTTTTTGTTTTTATTGTTGTTGTTTTGTTTTTGTTCTTGGTTTTCGTTTTTGTTTTGTTTGTTTGCTTTTTACTTGAATGGGTTATATATAATATCGGGACAAAATTATAAAAGATCACTGATGTTTTAGATGACAGAAAGCATCTTTTTAGCAAGCCCATTAAAATAAAGAACTTAAATTGGGTGAACTAGTACTATACAGGAATCAACAAGACGTGGAAGCTTGATTTAAGGATTGCGTTGGAATGGTTTGCTATCTCAGTTTAGTCACTAGTTTTTGGTATTCAAATAACTAGATTTCTTTAAACTAAGAAAATTTTATTATAATAAAATACATATAACATGCAATTTGGCAAGCATCCAAGTCGCCATTATCCTTGTTTTCTTGAGCAGAAGTGAGAAAACAAAACATCAAGCTATTTATTCACCAGATTGGGGGTAGGGGGAGGGCAGGAATTTAATGCTATATTTAGATCACAATTGTCCTAGTAAAGACAATGTGAAATTAAATTGTCTTCCTGGGAGGTGAATAGTCCTTCTGCTTTTTCGTGGTCCTGGACTGTAGCTCTTCTTATGTGAGGCACATGAACTGTGCTGAAGAGACTCATAGGGAAAAATGTACAAATAATGATGTCAAGATATTGACTCTTTGGATACATGAATGGAAGAGAACTTGTCATTTTGAGGGACTTATGAGATCACCTATCCTCAATCATACACCCATCTAATTATTTATTCAGCAGGTTTTTGTCATGTACCAAGCATGTACCAGAACTGATGGACAAAAGAACATAGTGCCTGGACATGCTGTGTCATGTTTCAACTAATTTCCTTTACCACTTTCATGAGGGATCCCAAATGGCCTGGGAGATGGCTCTCTGAGCATGTGTTTAGAGGAATGTCTTGATTAGGGCAAGTGAACTACGCACAGACATTCATTGCTTTCTGCTTTTGACTACAGATGTAATGTGACTAGAGGCTGGTACCACAAACTTTCTCACCACTATGAACTGTAACTTCCTTAACTTGCCTTTGTCAAGGTATTTTATCATTACAACAGTAAAAGTAACGAAGAAAGTGTCCTATGAAGGCAATCACCAATGTGGACAACCCACACAAGCAATTGTGTAAGACTAGCAAAAACTACAAAGACACATGAGCATCCATGAAGAAGCTTCTCTCTGGAAATGAAGTTGAGTGGAGTAAGGAAGGGTGGAGGAGGTATTCTAATTAGGAGATGAAGGCTGAGAACTGTGAAGGTACCAAAGTTAGAAAGTACCTGCCATTGATAGAAAATGAAAGGCAGCCAGGAGGTATGGGAGTGTAGTAAGTAAGAAAGACATTCACCCAAATAACAGGTCTTTATGAGAGAGGTGCTCTGCAGCAAGATGAATAGTGAGAAAATCCCAAGGAGGGAGGGTTGTAAGGGGGCAGATTCTAATGAGGTGGCAGGTGGAAGACTTATGAGAAGGAACACATCTTCTCTAATACACACCCAACTCATTCTTTTTCCCCACAGGTTGTTCACAGTAGCACATGCCCCAAGGAATCCAGTTTGAAGCTCACCAGTATAGTCCAAATGTGGAGCTTTGTGGGACACAGAGGGGAAGCAAGGTAGCTCATCCTAAGCAATGGCATTCACCAGCCCAGCCCAGATGACAAGTAAGGCTATGGGCAGGGTAAGATGGCTTCTGCTGCTACATTCCAGCACAGGTTGATGCAGCATCTGACTTGTCATCTGCATTTTTGTTTCCCCATCCCAGGAGAGATTAACACAGGTGTTTTTCCAACTCAGATTTTCAGAGAGGACTTGAAAGGTTCACAGTGTAAATTGAATACTAAGGTTTCCTTTTATAAAATCTACCTCTTTACTCAGTCACCCCACACAGGGTTTAAACTGCATGAAAGAAAAGAATGTTCCTCCAAATCCACTCTCAATCTTAGATAGTTGCTAAACCTGGCAGTAATCTTAGCAAAGGAAATGAAAGGCAAGTGATTGGCACACTGGAGAATAGCTAGTTGGTTAATGATTCAGAGGATGCTTCAAGTGAGCCTACATTAAGTCCATCTAATTCCTCAAGTAAATGAAATGAAGGAATTTCCTTTCTTGTCTTTTTTTTTTTAAAGGTAAGATGTTAAATTGTAGCATAGAGTGGGGGTCTAAAATTCATCCAAGATTTCATAGAGGGGGACCAATAAATGTAGGGCCTGAAAGATCGATCATACCCCAAGACTCATGATCTCCAAACTCATGTTTGGGCCGGGTGACACACACAAGCAATTCTAGCATTTAAGAGGTGGAGGCATGAAGATCAGGAGTTTAAGGTCCTGCTTCTTACTTAAATGCAAACTTCAAGGCCATCTTGGGTTATATAGGTGCCTGAACAATATCTTACCAAATAGTAATAACAAATAAATCTTTGATCTATACTGATATTTTCAAAATTAGATTTCTTGGCACAGTTGGTAATGTGAGCCATCTTTGGGGGTCATAGTGAATTGGAGTTGTGTATTAATGTTCTAGGGCTACTGATCTAAAGCATCACATATTAGGTGGCTGCAAACAGCAGAAGTTTGTTTGCTCAAATTCTGCTATCCACACTTTGAAAATGGAAGGTGCTGGCAGGGCAGGCTCCTTGGAAGCCCATTTGGGAGTAGCCTTCCTTGAGTCTTGCAACTTCTCACAGCTTCAAGTGTTCCTCAGTTAATGACAGCATTCTGACTGCATCTTTGGATGGCCTCCTTTCCTGCATGTCTGTGTCTTCGTAGATCATTTTACTCCTGTGTGTCTTCTTACTAGGGTACCAGTCTTATTTATTTATCTATCTATTTATTTATTTATTTATTTGATATTTTCTTTATTTATCTTTATTTACATTTTGAATGATATCCCCTTTTCTGGTTTCCCCTCTGAAAAAAAACCCTGTTCCCTTCCCCCTCCCCCTGCTCACCAACCCACCCTCTCCTGCTTCCTGGTCCTGGCATTCCCCTACACTGGGTCATAGAACCTTCACAGGGCCAAGGGCCTCTCCTCTCATTGATGACCAACTAGGCCATCCTCTGCTACATATGCAGCTGGAGCTATGAGTCCCACCATATGTACTCATTGGTTGGTGGTTTAGTCCCTGGGAGCTCTGAGGATACTGGTTAGTTCATATTGTTGTTCCTTCCTCCTATGGGGCTGCAAACTCTTCAGCTCCTTGGGTTCTTTCTCTAGGTCCTTCATTGAGGTCCCTGTGCTCAGTCCAGTGGATGGCTGTGAGCCTCTACTTCTGTATTAGTCGGGTACTGTCAGAGCCTCTCAGGAGACAGCTATATCAGATTCCTGTCAGCCAGCACTTGCTGGCATAGGATACCAGTCTTATCAAATTAATGTGCCCTACTCAAGTAAACATTATCTTATCAAAGGAGATCTCATTCATAGGTGCCAGAGGCTAGGATTTCAGCCTTGTGGGGTTTTGTTTGTCTTTGTTTGCATGTTTGTGGTAGAGTCCTGTCTGTAATAGTAGGTAAGGAAAGGATTCTCCTTATTTTCACAACAATTCAAACTAGTGATATGATGCTTTTGCTTAGTTCAAATTTTAGAATTTATTGAATGGCCTTGTGAGGAAGACTTCCACTGACACATAAGATATCACACTTACCAGTCTCTAGATAGCCACACCCAACAGTGAAAGACAGGCAATCATGTCTGCCTTAGGAACCACATTTATGTGAGGTTTTTAATGGTCACTTTCCATCCACGTGCCCTTATCACATTGGGCATCTCAGGGCATAGTCAGAGAGCTACTGATCATGGGCATTGGTCTGGAAAACATCATTAGGAATATCTGAACGACATCACACAGCCTTTCTGTCCCATCCAATTCCCATTGAGCCTCTTTGAGTTGCCATATGGACAATGTCTGTGTAGTCTGTTCTCTCTCAGAGGGTCTACATAAAGTATTCTACTCCTCAGGATTCCTGGTGTCTTTGGACCTGACAGTTTTCTTACTTAAGTGCAATGGGTAACATGATGACAGGATTGTCATGGTTCCCTGAGCACCAGGGACCATGGATGTCCCTAGTTTTCCATCTGTATCACCCAATCCTGCATATTCCATTGGATAACATCTAAAAGGGACAGTACTTATTTTTACTGCCTTCTGTCTGCTTCAGGTAATTCACATGTTTCAGCCACTCAGGAGATGTGTGGTGGCTTAACTGAATGTACAGGGTACTGTGGTTTTGAACATACTGCTATTCTGTCTTTGCTTCATGAGAGAATGAGTAAGGATGGTGCTTTACTGAGTATTTATTCTAGACATTCCAGAAAGGACCCATTGTTTAGTGGATGTGAAGCTGTATTTCTCAATGAGCCAATAAAAAATACTTTTTTACTTCTTTCAGCACTAATGCCAACCCATGCTCTGGCCTTTTTGCTTTACCATGTGCTTGGAAGGCATGTGATGTTTACCCAGCCTCATCACCACAACCTTGCAGAGGAATTTTCTGATCTGAGAGTTGACCTTAAGTGGGTACTAGGGACAGAGATTCTGCCAACCAAGTATGGACTGAATACTCTGGGCTTGCAAAATGTCAGCCACAAAGTGCTCTATTTCATACACATACAAAGAAAGGGTTTAAAATAACTAGGTCACAATAAATTCTTTTACAAATTAGATTTTTATTTTGTTTTTATATTCAAAAATCAAATTCTGAACAAACATAAAACCCAATAAAAATGCCCCTTGGCTGCACAAACTTGAATTGCCTATTATCAAATAGTCACAAGTAATCATATGACCAGTAGATGGGCACATTACATCACTGCTTCTGCATAGGAAGGATGTGATGTTTGGCTATTTGAACAAGGTTAAATAGAGAAAAGGTTATCATAAAGCAACCTAGGCATCAGGGGATTTTTTTTTTTACACATTCAAGCTCTTAAAATAATCTGATCATCAAATATGAAGTTGATAATGACAACTCAGGGGAGACCCTGCACAGTCAGGGTCCATCAGTGCTTTCCAATAATTTTATACTTCCACTTTTCCCAGAGGACATGGACCATTGGCATGTGGGAAAAAATACAATTACAATGTGATATTTCCAATGGTGTTTACAGTGAGGTTTTTGCACCCTTCTATTATTTCAATAGATAATTCTGGGTGCAGGTCAATTATTTTGAATCTAGCATAGTAATGGTGTACTAAAGCCAACCCATAACGTTCCTGTTGATTCATAGCAAAACAGCTACAACAAGGATAAGCCATGAAGTCCACAATAACCTCTCAAGTATAAAATTTTAGCTAAGTTGACCCTAACACGTTTATTCTGTTTTCTAAACTGAGTTATTTAAAGGATTTTTAAAGATTTCAAGATAATTTTGTCTCATCAAGTCCATGAAGTAATACACCTACAATTTTGTTATATACTAATAGCATCTGTAGCCAATACCTTTACATGGGACCTACACACACAATTTTCTTGGAAGCAGGCAACAGTGCCATTAGAGTACTTGAAAACAGAAATAAAATAGTCCTGATTTTTTTGACATTAAGTATTTAAAAAAAAAAACACAAGAAAAAGAATATGCTTTTAAAAATTCAGAATCTGTAGTTTTGATGCTGCTATCATTTTAGCATGAGCTCAGTACTGACCTTTTCAGATCAATCGTAAATAATTCCTCCCAAGGGAAGTATTTCTATTGGAAATAGGAAAAAATTGAACTAGAGCTATAACTTCTGTACTATAAATACAGGCCAGTTTGGGCTTAGCACTCTTCGGGAGGGGTAGTAATAACATACAAGAGTGCAGATGACTATAGCTTAGCTTACACAAACAGAATACATGAATATTTAATATACTCTACTATTGATGCAGCTTCTAATATTATCAATACTGCATTATACATATTTTCTTTCTTTTCTTGTATTTCTAGGATTCAAACACAGGGGTTTTCGCAGGTTGAGCAAGTGGTCTTTCACTGACTTATATCTCAAGGCCCACACTTTCTTTAATACAGGACAATAATGCCAAACATCATACTCTTTGAGAGACCATTCCAGTAAATGAACAAAAATCAATTCTGAAGATCTCATGCTTGGGTGAGATTTAGTGTTTAGCAATTACAGTTTTCTCTCTCAATGATAAAAGAATCTTATTAGGCCATAGTTGTCATCCTGTGACTCCCTATGCCTTGCTTCCCATCTAGATATCCAGGAGGTCATCTCCACTCTCATCACTCTCCACGGTCAGCTGTCTGGTCCACCACTTCTTAACTTCGGAGCCACAGGAAGCTGTGTCAGGCATGGGGTTCATCTTGCATACTACAGACTTCATCGTTGTCCTTCCTCCAAACCGTAGGTTAACCGAAGACACAGAATGGCTTATTGGTTTGGGGGCTGTATAATTGAGAAGAGGCCCATTATCAACTAGTTGTTTCAACATGCTTCAGCCATTCCTGGAAAATCATAATACTCTGAGTAGTAGTGCTTTTGGCTCCCAAATCCTATCTCCCAATGATAAGTAAGATTCTTCCCAATAGTTTTAGTTGATTCTTTCCAATAATTTTATAAATTTTGCTCATGGGTGGCAAATAATAGTTCTTGGGAAAATATACTGCTGGTTCCCTTTATTTTAAGGGAAGTAGAAACTACAAACAGCCACAATTTATGTAAAATGGAAGTGTTGTAGTGGTGTGTATAAGCCTGGTGTTCATTAGGAAAACAAAGGAAAAGATTGGTAGTGTAGTTTAAGGTAAGGAGAGGTGGGGTCTGGGGTAGGTGTGGAAAGCAGATGTGGTCTTGCTTTCCATTCCCTTGGTCTCCCATCCCATATGTAACCTGCAGATGTCAAGTCACTGGCAATTGTATGTCTCTGAACCTAAATTTTCTCTCATGTAAAATGAAGACAATACAAATGACCTCACTGTAGTGCTGAGAGGCTTAAGGTAGGCTAATAAAATGATCTGACAAAGTGTACAGTGTGCTGCCTGGTGCCTCGTTAAAATGTTCTTTTTACTTCCCCTTTGCCCCTCACACTTAGTATGATCCTGGTAGTTTGTCTCTGTGGTTGTCACCACTTTTGACATTGAGGCGACATAGACAAACACTACTGTCAATGTCACCCATGTAAGTGAATACCAAGGAAGGACATTCTTCCAAGCTTATCTCTCATATCTGACCTGTAGTATTGAACTGGCAGTGTGTGCCATGCCCTTATCACCTGTGTCCAGCCTGCTATAGTATTCTGTAGCCCATCAACTGCCTCCGGACACTGCCAGAGACAAGTGGCTCTTGACTTGTCACCACATCAGTCTTCCTAAAGCTTAGGTTGCAAATGTCATCTCTTGCTTATAAATCTTTAGTGTCTCCCTCCTAATTGGCCATAGGATGAAATTAAAACTTCCCAGTTTGTCATTTAAGGATTTTCACACTGAGGCCCCTAACACCTACTCAATCTTGCCTCCTATGTCTCTTAGCTTTGCTGAGACCAGACAAAAGTTATGTCTGCTCTGATCTCTTCTCAGGTTCTTTCTTACTTGTGGCTTTAAGATCCATGGCACACTTCTAGCTTCAGAATGTAAATTGTTCTGCCATCTGCTTTGTGAATAGACAAGTGGCAGAAGACATTTCATGATCACACAGTCTTACTTGTTTGGGACTTAAGTTAAGTGTGGCTAAATGAGAAAATGAAGCTCTATTTCACCATAGGCTTAGATCTTAACAGAGAGGATACTGGACTGTGTATAGAATTGTTCTTCCTTCATTGCCCAGTGTCCCTACATGAGGTCATCCAGGTCTTCGGGTATCTCAGATTCTTTCAGAAGAAAACTCTCATACTAAATCAGTATAATGTGGAAAATGGATAGACTTGTGAGGGTTGAATGAAGAAAGCTGGGTCACACCCTGGTGTAGTGACTGGCATACAGTGGTCAATGCTACATGGAGGTTTGTCACCACCTCTGCTGTCACTGAGGTGAAGCCCATGTCAGGGTGGTGATACACAGCATGTTTGGGATAAAGTGGGACCTGAGCCTTTTCTGAGAACTACATGTCATTTTCTGAAGATCATATCTACCCATTCCTTCTTAGATAAGTTTTGCCCATATTTAAAATGCCTTGACTGTACCCAGGAAGCCCTTGGAAACCTCTTCCTCCTCTCTTTCTGGATCTTGGCTGTAACCGCTCATTTTGTTAACAGGTGCCGTCTTCTCAGCGATGGCAGCTGCAAATGAGGGCCAATATAGTTATGTTTAGAGAAGTTACTTTGAGGAGAATGTTTCTGATAAGGGAATACATTTCAATGTTTCCACTGTCTATAATAATCAGATACACACCCTGTTTGGGTCTGAAATGTCCCCCAGAGGCCCAGGTATTGGAGGCTTGGTCCCAGCTTGTGCTATTGGGAAGTAGTAGAAAGTTTAATAGGTGGCAACTAGTAGGAGGTCTTAGGTCACTGGGATCATGCCCTTGAAGAAGACTGTGGAATGCCATTCTTTTTCTCTTTGTTTCCTGGTGAGGTAAGGTAAGTCACTTCCTCATCATACATTCCCACTATGCTCTGCAGCCTTATTACAGCTCAGTAGCAACAGACCAACTGACTGTAGGGTGAAACCTCCAATGAATAAGCCAATAAACCTTTCTTCCTTTTAAATGGATTTTCTCAGGTATAAATTGGTATAACAGAAAGCTGACTAATTCAGATTTACATATTAAATAAAATCTAAGACCAAAAGTAAAGAGAGTAAATTCCTCTTAAATATCCCCAACAGGTAGAGAAATGATTGATGTACCTACCTGAGGGTAGGCGCCATTGCCCAATCTTCCTCTGGGGTTTTCCAGTATCTGCTGCATCCTGTCGACTTCCTCCTCTGTCTGACAGAGTAGGGCTTAAGAGCTGCTGCTGACTGCTTGTCTACATGGGAGAAGTATTAGTCATTGTGGGTCTTTCTCTTAAAAATCCACATATTTAATCTGTCACAAATATTTGTACAACTTTATAAGGTGTAGTATGGTAATTGTCATATTCTTATAACATACAGTGATGAAATCTGGATAGTTTCTGCTTCTGGCTCTCATATGCCCACCATTTGTGTATTGGAACCTTGTGACTTTTCTAGTTATTTTGAGATGTACTCAGAGACTTGTAAAGACTATGTGTGACAGTTATCTTCACTGTCAACTTGATGGGATTGAGCCACTGAGGAGATGTACCTCTGGTCTTGTCTGTGAGAGCATTTG
>JADRCD010203458.1:0-13503 GCA_019843815.1 Montemys delectorum
AGCCATCTACTCTGCATTTTACCAGATCATGTGTGGAGATCACAATAACTACAGCAATAGCATTTGGAAATATCATCTTTGAGGAATGTTTAGGTTTAAGCGAAGTCATGGCAGGGCCCTCAGGAAGAGGTGGTTGTCCTCATGAGGAGAGAAACAGTGAGCTAACAGGCTCTCTCTACTGTGTAAAGATACAGGAGGTGTCATGTATTAACAGAGAAAGAGGTTTCATGAGAACTCATCTGCACTGTTACCCTAAGCTTGCACTTCTAGCACTATGAGAAATAGATTGCAGTAGTTTTAGCTACCTCGAGGCAGCACAAGGATCGGCCCCCATCTAAGGTTGTAGGGATGTCTTAGAGAGGACAGACTCCTCAGCTGCTTTGACAGTCACACTGACAGCATGTGAGGTCATGATGTATGGAAAAGGAAGGACATTCCCAGGTCTTAACCAGGGAGGAATCTGTCACTGTGAGGGAGTGGGCAACAGAGAGGAGGAACAGTAAACTTGTCTATGGTCAGGGGAAGAAGTGTTTCTCAGGTACAGATTCTGACTGGCCCATAGAATGGCATCAAGGGGTGACTCTGGTAGAAATGGACCTGAGCTCAGAAGAGTGACAGGAACTGTCACTCTGTATGGGACACTGCTAAACTCTCAGGCTCAGAAGAAGGGTAGGCAATGGGGATAGGTGACAACTAAAAGACAAACCATGTTTTAAAACTCAGCCTCCTCACAAGCAAAACCAACACCAGAAGCTCATTTTCAGCATACCTGATCTTGTAGTAGGGTGCCTCCAAATGTCCAGACACAAGCAAAGACAAAATAGACTTCATAGGTCTCCTTAGGACTGTCAGAAGGCACGTTCTCAGGAGTCAACAAACACTCCAAAAGAGTACAAATAGTCTGAAGAAAAGGGAAACACTGTTAATGTAGGCAATTTTTGTTTTGTTTTGTTTTAAATGCTGGAGAAGGGTCAATTTTCTTACAAATTCTACCTCATTCATAAGAGATTACACAATTTTTCAGAACTCAGAGATTTGCTAAATTTAGAGACACAAAAAAGTTACTTCAATCAATCTTTGAAATAATAGAAGATTAGAAAAAAAAACATTTTAAATTACTCAAGTAGCAATCACTAGGTAAACTAGACTTTCTCTCCTTCTCTGTCCCTTCTCCCCTCACTGTAATAATCCCTTTTTTGGACTAGTTCCCTAGAGCACAAAATGGTCCTCAGTAATTGGTATCCTCATGGGCTTTAACACCTTTAAGACCCTCTTGCTCCAGGCTGAGGCAGCAGAAATTCAACTTTATCCCCATCATCAGCCTGTGTGCACAATTCTTTCTCAGCCAGGAAAGAGGGGCAAGTGTCTTTCATTCAAATAGAAAAACACCTGTTCCATTTAAAAATCTCTCTATTTCTATAATAATAAAACTGATAGATTTCTTACCAAGAGAAAGAGTGGGAATCTCTGCAGCTTTGTTACATCTGAGGAGGAGACATGGTTTCTAAAGGAATGGTTAAAACCAATGGAAGAGGACAGATGAGCTATGGTGGGCTGCCATCAGTAACCCATCAGTAGGTCTTAGGATTCATCTCCACTCCACAGACATTAAAAACATTTCTGAGTGCCGTGTAAGCAACTAATAAAATGAACCGTTAGCTCCAAGAGTTAACACACTTTCACAAACGTAAGGGGTCCCACATGCTGGGAGATACAGAGTGTTTACTGCATAACACAGTAAACATCATTGTAAGCTGCTGGCCTGTCTGTTCATTTTGAAACACTGGTCAGGAACAATGGCTTTAAAAGAGCTAAGAATTAAATGCCTTTTCTGAACACTACAGGATGAAGAGGGGAGAGCAGAGGCCATGTTCATTCGTTCTTTCTCTGTTTTCACACTACCCCTGAATGGCAGAATTCACACCACAAAGAATCACAAAAAATACACAAGTCAACTTGAGAAAGAACACGTGCAATCTGCTTTTCACAAGCATTACACCCAAGGAAGTCTAATTAGGCTAACCACATAATTAATTCATTATGAATAAATTCAGACCTGCTTTCAGAAATAAATTATACCTCGGATAATTACTGTTGAATACTATCGTTTACTTAATTGGTGTGTGAATTATCCAGAAACCTGAACTTTCCTTTCTTACTATGCTACCGACTATTGTAATTCAGCTTCAAACAAACTTGGTAACATAGTAACTTGATGGAAACAAAGTTCAGAGAAACTAATTTTGTTTCTGGAGGGCTGTAAACCCTTAGTGAAGTTTGATAATTCATGCTTCATCACCACCAGGACCTTCATTTCTGTGTTGTGAGTAACTCCCAATCGCCTCCATAATAAGTCCATTGTGTCTTTTACTGGTAGTAGCTAGTAGCCATCTCACAATGAGGTGTAACAAAGATGTTAGCCCTGAACCACCACAGATTCTTCACTCACACTGACAGGTGTGAGTTCAGGAATGTGTGTTGACAATCAGGTGCTTTATTTTTACTGATCAAGCACCTGGACTTCAGCCTACTTATCTGATTCAAAGACACGCAAAGCTTCAAAAACAGGTGGAGCATCTTCTCTAGGCAGGTGTTATGACTTGAATCTGAAATGTTTCAAGTGCATCATATATATGTAGAGAGAGAGGGAGTGTGTGTGTGTGTGTGTGTGTGTGTGTGTGTGTGTGTGCGCGCGCGCGCTCGCGCACGTGTGTGTGTGTGACTTTTAGGGGGTGGTTAGCTGGCGTGTGCACATCACTAGGGGCAGGCTGTTGAAGGTTATGATCCAGCTCTGGTTCCAGCACTCTCTGCTTCCCAGTCTACCACGGTGTGAACAGACCTCACTGTTCTTACAGCTTGGCCTTTTTCACCATGAAGGACTGAAACTCTCTGACAACTATGAGCCAAAATGAGTTTTCCATCTCGTTTCTGCCAGACATTGTGCTTACAGTGATAGCTAGAAAAATAAGCTGTAGCAACTATTTTCTTCTAATTCTGTCCCAGCATGCAATGATACAACAATTCCCCAGCCACATAATTGGCACTTAGGACTGAGTGCTAGAGCTATGTAAATCTCTGGGCAGGGGAGAAGTGAAGAGTTTCCACTTTTGGGGGTCCTCAGAGTTCTGAGGACTGAAAGACTATAGCAAGAGGGTGAAAACAAGCTAAAAATTCTGAAAATCTTTTAGAAAAATTATTTATGTGTATTTATGGGGGGAAGGTATGTGTTTACATGTATGGATACAGGGTGTCTTCATCAGAGGATAGTTTGTGGAAGTTGGTTTTCTCTTTCCACCATGTGGGTCCCAGGGATGGAATTTAAATCACTAGGTTTTATGCCAGGAACACACCTGGAGCAATCCTACCAGCACCTTCCCCCATCTCCTTAAGCAAGCCAAAATGTATGCTAATCTGTCTTTCCCAGGCATAGAAAACTGATTGTTAGGGCTGAACACACACCTGTACCAGGCTGCTCTCTGGGACAGAAGTGATGGCTTTAAAGCTGGTTCTTAGCTTCTCCAAGCACACAGGAATGTACTTATCAAAAAGAATAGTTAAATTGGCCTTTTCTGATTGATGCCGCCTTCTGTCTATCCAGCTGGCCACATACCTGAAAAGGAACACAGAAAAGCTTTTACGGAACAAGGGGCTTGAAAAGCAGGATGCCACTGAGTTCGAAGCTCCCCCTTCCACACAGCTTGGTGCAGCACTCCATGGACATGTTGAGTGGTTCACTCGATTTCTCAAATGGAAAATATTTTTAAATGGCCCTTTAAAGACTTGTTTTAATGGCCATTTTCACTCTAATGAAAAGAATGTAAAAGAAACTCCTAATAGCTCTTAGAAGGCAAACATAATCGTGCCTAAGTAGGCCATTACTTTGCATTTAGAGGGAAGTGCACTATGTCATTTCCCAAATGAGCGGACTCTGTTCATGGGGGAGGCTTTATTTATGAAAACAGCTTGGTGCTTTTCTTGATTAATCTTGGCATCAATTATTTAGTAATGAGAAATCAGTTATAAATAATGAGGTGAACATTCCATAGGGGCTACTTCACCCTGCTTTTCTACTGGACACACAAACCTTAAAAGGATACTGTATTCACAGTGAAGGAATGGAAGTGGTATGCCATTCCTTGATATATTGACATTCATATGATATATAGATATAGCTGCCTCAAGCTTACAACACGTTAACATCACTGCTGTCGTTTTAGTAAACTGCTTACCCACATCGTGATGGCATCCTTAGTGGCCTCTGGGGTGCAACTAAGAGACGCCAAATCAAGAAGAATCACTCAGAAAGTTGTGCTTGAGTAGAAAGCAGTGGTAATAAAGACATTTAGCAGCGTGCACAAGAGCAGTGCTGCCACAGACTGATTACAGCCAGACCTTGTTGTAGAGGCAAATCAGATTCTGCATTTTGAATATGGTATAAATGAAGGTAAGATGCATGTTTTATCAAAGCCTTCCGGTGCTTTCCACGGACTCCATGGAAGAGCCACCGCCATTATTCTGTGGTTTGGCTTATCAGATTATTTTTGTAGGAGCCTACTTGTATGAGAGCTGTGTGGCAGGGTGCTACTGAGAGGTGACAAACAAAGGCATTAAGGCCACATCTTTATTCAGTGACTGATTCTGTGGCAGCAGAACCCAGACTGGAATTTTGGCTATTTTTATTTAGGTATTTAGTATGTGGGAGGACTAGGAGTAGCTATGTACCATAGCTCAAATGTGTCAGTCAAGAGACAATTTGCACACATGTTGGATCTTTCCTACTATCACGTGGGATCCACGGATCAAACTCAGGTTATCAGACTTCGCAGCAAGCACCGTTTACCTTAGAGCTATCTTGCAAGCCCCAGTAGGGAATCGCTGTATCCAGAACTAGTGGTAAGGGAGTTGCGCTCACAGAGACAGAAGTCTGAGCCTGAACAACCCTGGATCTGCATCTTAGTTCCCTTACTTTTTAACCAGGTCACCCTTGGGAAGGTGGCAACTGTGCAGTGGTTTTCCAGCTTTAAATGGAGATGATCGCTTCTTGGCCTTTCCTAACATCATGAGTAGTATAAATGGAAATGATGATGCTATGGATTTCCTGTGGTTGTGGGCATTAAACAAATGTATGTGCATGAAGAACTGATGTCAGTATTTAATGACTTAATACCCATCACAGGGTTGGTGGCATTGGAATCCTGGGCTCAGATCCTGCCTCTGTCTCTCTGTGCATCTCCTCAATTTCTTCAGCTGAGTATAAGAATTGTCATGTAGGGCTCCACTAAGCAGCCCACACTTGATTTTCCTACACAGTATTTTTATATGACTTGGGAAACAGGAGTCCCCTGCAAAGATTACTAGGAGCAGCAGGTATTGAAAGAACTCCAAAGTGGGCTTTGCATTTATGGGGCAGGTTAAAGCTGTTTGTTGAGTTGCACTAGTGGCAGCTAGAACTTCCTTTGGAAACATACAAGACCCACTGGCAAGTGAGGCTATAGCCCCATTGTCTCCAAAGAGAAGCAAGCTTGTCCAAAACAGGCCAAGTGATCAGCGTGGAATCTGCCAGAGAGATGGCTAATAATGACATCTCTTATAGCTCATGCCATCACACAACAAAGGGACCAAAAATTTTTATCAACAAGTTAATATGGACAGTTGAAATTTTCATGCAGAAACTATTGCTGAATTTTTATAGTTTGGAATAAAAACTGACATTAACAGAGAAAATTTAGAGCTCTGGACCATTATATGTAGATGTGGAAAAACCTAAGGAACAGATGTGTATCTGTTTGCAATTCTTCCCGTGTCACAAAAGATGCTACAGACTTTAAGATGAGCAGCAGGAAAGGACCATTACCATGGGACATATAATTACAAATGATTGTCTCTCAGAAGCAACAAATACAAGGGACCAAGCCTGGATTGTAAATACAACTGCTTATATACTAAAAATACTCCTCTGCTGCTTAGAGAAATGGCTGATTTATATTTTAAGTAAGGAAACTCTGAAAGAAACTAGACATCCAGGTGCCCAAATACTCGGAAAGATAACTAAAGAATACAGAAGAGATGAATATAAGGGAGGGGTTCGTCCTAGTGACATTCATGACAATCTGAGAAAACAAATAAATAAATCTTGATAAGTAGTTATATATAATCCACTGAACTGCAAGAGTCCATGACTAGAAGATAGACAATGACAAGGAACATAGGGAAGAATAAGAGGAGGGAAGTAGGAAGGAAAACAGATGTAAGAAAAAGGTTCACGACAAAAAACTATGTAGAAAGAATGACTGGATGAGGAAATCACTCACAAACCACCAATGGGGCATCCTCTGAGGGGCCTGAGATTTTTCTCTCCAAAATTATAGATGTCATGAATGAACAAGTTGACTGAATGTCTAGACAAATGGGGACTACAGAGCTAAATAAATACAATCTTGTTCTGGTGGTGATTTTTTTTAAAGGTACAAATACAATTTGTAAGCAGCAAGATTTTTTAAAAAAATGCTTGCAATATACAAGACAGCTTTTGTAGGTATATGAATTATATAGAAGAGAGTACTCTAGTTCTTATTATTATATAAAAGGGAGAATTTATAGAAAAGAGTACTCTAGTTCTTAGAGGACAAATGCTTAAGAACTTATAGGTGAAATGTTTTAATTTTTCCAACTTACATTCAAGGATTACTGCAAAAAACTGGCAGAAGAAAATAGGCCTCTATGTATGTGTGCATATGTGTGAATGTCAGCTAGAGGCTAAGGCAAGGTGGAAACACTGTAGGGTAAGTCTCTAGGAACAGGGTTTTGTGACTGTAGTCCATAGTATGCTCCCAATTCTGTAGTTTTGAACACTTGCAACCTAACAGCTGCAGAAAACTGACACTTTTGAAAGAAACTTCTTCAGAAAAATGAGGTTTATCAACATATTAATCTCAAAATGTGAGTGATATTGAATTATATATATACATATATATGTATATATATATATATATCATATTATGGTATTAAAATAGGTAGTAAGCTATCTAATAATTACAAAGTGAAAGGAAGTACCTGAATCCTGAGATAGCGGAAAGACTCTGGCAACAGCAAGTGAAAAATTAAAATCACCTTAG
This sequence comes from Montemys delectorum, assembly GCA_019843815.1. Taxonomy (NCBI): domain Eukaryota; kingdom Metazoa; phylum Chordata; class Mammalia; order Rodentia; family Muridae; genus Montemys; species Montemys delectorum. Next base: position 7,116 of record JADRCD010203458.1, read on the forward strand.
AGAAGACCCCATTATTCTGGGAATGTCTTGGCTGGGGTCTTGGTTATTCATGTGAAAATTAAAACTGATACATTTATCTCTGATACAAACTTGCACACACGGAAACTTAACTGGAAAGAGTAGGCAGTGTAACTGGATACAAACTGGATGGCTATTGAAGCTACCTGGGACTTTAAATAAAAGCCCTTCTTTAAGTAGACAGCCATTCTGAGATACCAGAAGCACTAAATGCCTTAGGATGTAACTGAGACTGAAGGACAAAAGGGGTTGGGAGCCATCAGAACACAGTGGGAAAATGAGGGATCCCAAAAGAAAGGGAATGTTGCCTGCTGCACTTTGAAGACCCTGCTCTAGGGCTAGGAGAGTTGATAGTCAGTCCTAACCAACAGAAATGTCTCAGGAACAGAATCCTACATAAAGAATGCTAGCCCAAGAAGAGCTTTTCTCTGTAGAGGTTGAAAACTCTCCCTCAGACAAATACAATGAAGATTTATTAAAGCACACAGACGTGGCTGTGGTTCTCTCCTGTAAACAGGAACAACAGGCAGCATTGGGGAGTGGGGCAGAGGTCATTCTCAAAGTACAGTCAGGGGAGGATGATTGGAAGGACCTCCCACAAAAGCTACAGCAGGGCAGAGAGAAAGCCAAGAGTGTCAAGGCATAGGTTTAGAGAAATCCCAAAGACCTTGTTGTTAAAGGCTTCATCCTTAACATGCAGAGCTAATTTCAGGTGATAGCACCTGTCAAATATGAGGTGCAGACATGTGAGGTTACTATGGGTGTGACTTTAAAAATGACTGTGAAGGCCTGTGTCTCTTCTGTTCTCTCTGATATCTTGGTCACAAGGGGAACAGCTCTGCTCTACCACAATATATTGCCACATCACAGGCCCCTAAAAGGGGTCCCAGATAATGAGAGACTTGATCTCTGCTGCTGGAGACCACTCCAGCTTTCTCTCTTTATAAATGCAGAAAGTCTCATGGATTTTCTACAGTGGGGGACACTTCCTAGCACAGGGTGAAAGCATGGAATGCTGGGACATGAGAATGGATGACTGGTAGGACCGAGAGAAAGGCAGGTCCAGGAGAATCACAGAAGACCTACTGCCCTGAGCTGAGATCCACAGCTGTCCTGACATGACTATGTAGGGCAGGGATCAGGAAAAGAAGTAGCCTGAGCTTGCTCTAATCTCTCCCTCTCATTTCCTGGCAAGGTTCTTCCTGAGCTAAAGGAAACAGAAGCCAGAGGGCAAGAAGCCCAGCTATGTTCCACATGGAACAGTGTCTGAGGCAGAGACACTATGAACAGGCTGGTTAGATGGGCTGATGGAGGGCATCTGATGCAGGAGTAGGTGGTTACCTGCTCAGCACAGAGGTTCCTACTGTGCAGAGTGAGAGCATTGTAAGAGACACATAACCACACAGCAACTGAGATACAAAACCCTTGCTCTGAATGAAGCTTTTCCATTGTCCACATACATGTACATATTTCATACACAGACATGCAGGTGCTCATGATTTGTCTAAGAGCTTCAAATAAGCGATTATTTGTTCATTTATTCAACACATACTTACTGAGTGTCAATTATTTTCAAAGTATGTGATCAAGGTAATATGTAAGAAAAAATGACTTAGACATCTGGGTGCTAATTTAATTATCTTATTAACTTAAGTTAATATAATAAGTATTACATTTGTAGTATCTTCTTCAAGTCATTTTAACTGAGATTAAAAACAAACAAACAAACAAACAAATAAAACAAATGGAAGAACAACTGATTAAGGAATGAGCTCAGGAGTTGTATAGACCTTTCCCCATAGGCATACAAACAGCGCACACATGAAGACATGCCCTATAGTACGGCCACCAGAGAAACATAAATGTTGACTCAGAGAGATATCGCCACATACCACTCAGTGAGGATCCTAGAAAATAGGCAGTGAGAAAAACTGGCAAGGATAGGGAATGACCTATAGGATCCACAGCATCTTCTTGTGTGGTACTGGGAGGAAGGCCACACTCTAGTTAGACACAGTAGTGAGTCCTTAAGGATCAAAAGCTTCATTGGCATCTTATATGGCAATCCTGGGGTTATCACAAAGGACTGACGCTGGACCCAGAAGAGTAATTCGTGTCTGTACACTTATTCACAGCACTGGTTCAAATAGCTGAAAGGCAGAGGCAGCCTACATGTCCATCAAGATACAAATGGATAAGCCCAAGCACATATGTAAACTGATCTTGAAGGCATTAAGCGAAGTCAGTCAGGAAGAGTAAATGCACCCTCTATTTCTATAAACTACCTAGAATATACACGCTCAGGAGCCATAATCAGGAAGAAGGCTGCCAGGAACTTAGGCAAGGGTTACTTCTGAGCCTGCACAGAGGTTTCATCAAGTGCTGTGGGTGGATGGTGGAGGTGGGGCATCAGAGTCAGCATGCTCTCTGCCACCCAGCTTTGCCCCCACCAATGGCATACAGAAACATTTATGCCACACACATCTTCATGACAAAAACATGTAAGAAAAGAAGAAATGCTCACGGATTCCAGCCCAGATCCTGCGGATTCACATACAAAATGCCAGCTCTGGAGACTGTGGCTGGTGTGGCTGTCCGCAGGTGATGAGTCTCGAACAGAAGCCTCATGGAAGGTGTGAGGGCCACTCGTTCATTGCTGGCGAGGGTCAGAACCTACAATGAGTGGCATGTGGTTGGTGGTTACCAGAGGAGGGCTACCACCAGGAGCCAGAACAGCAAACAGACCATCACAACCAGTGATGCTCTTATAAGTGATGTCCATCACAACTAGGACAGCCACAGGTGGACTCACCTGAATTCACGTCTGAGCCCATGTGGAATAAAATTGCCTTACAGACTCATGATAGCCAGGCCTCCAGTAGCCGTAGGAACTGTTACTAACCCAAATGTAAGTGGACTCCAGTAAGACCTGAATTCCACATCTGAGAATGTGCATCACTACAGTTACCAAGTGTCCCGTCCTTTCTCATATAGGTGTGAAAACTATAACCTCTGTTTTCTGGTAACAGTGTCTTCATTCAGAAAGCAATGGCCACTGATGCTACCTGGAAGTAGTGTTGGCTCCTGATCTCTTACCCTACTCCAGCAACAGGCCTCGGGTTGCCCCTTGTCTCTGCTGTTCCCAGGACAACCACATGCTTGGGAAAGCATTTAAACACAATCTGTAGCCATAGGAACAACTTAATTTGCATTGCCAGGTTTCATCAGTGAATACACAGCGCGAACTTATTCTTTTGTTGTCTCAATATCAATATTTAATCAAACCATGTAAGATAGAATTTAATGCCTGCCTCTTAGAAAACAATAAGGCACATAAACTGAATTCTTATCTATGTACCTAAATTTTATAAACGATGATTCAATTCAGAGGTGAGGAAAACATATTCCCCCCAATTTTTTTTAAAGATTTATTTATCTTTATTTATATGAATACACTGTAGCTGTCTTCAGACACCAGAAGAGTTCATCGGATCCCATTACAGATGATTGTGAGCCACAATGTGGTTGTTGGGAGTTGAAATCAGGACCCTTGGAAGAGCAATTAGTGCTCTTAACCGCTGAGCCATCTCTTCAGCCCTCCCCCCAATTTTTTAACCATGAGGAAAATATCATTCATCAAAACAGTGACTACATAAGAAATAGTGCATTGAGGAGCACAGGAGATTACAGACATCAGTAGGTGAACAGCCCCAGATGTGGCGCCAAGGGGAGGCGCGACAGTGTCTTTCACCTTGTTATCATCCATGACTGTGTTCAGGGACTCGATCCACAGGGGGTCAATATCCCCATCCAGGACAATCCAGACTGGCCCGTCATGTGTGAGGTTTGCCTGCTCTCTCAGAATGGACGAGAAGAGACCTGCAAAACAGGAGCAGATGCTGCAAATGCAATCAAGGGCTGTTTCTCTCTAAAACATATTTCCCCTGGGAGCCCCTTTATGAGCTAAATAAAGGAAGTTGCTACTACCTCTTTCTCATGAGTGACATACAATGCCCACTGTCTGAACTCTCTCAGGTGGGTTCCAGATTCAGTTAGTTCTATGACTTACTAACCAGCAAGCTCCACCTTCCAGGAGAAGGTCCTTGTCCTTAATAACTGAGCTTTCCCACTTACCTGTCAAGCACAGTAAAATGCCTTCCTTGAAGACCCATTCTGAGATTTATAGATGGTAGTGAACATAGACTGGAAATGTATAGTAAGACATTATCCTTTTCCACATATATATGTTCAGTATCTATCTTAGACTACCCACCATATTTCACTTTTTCCATTTTTTCTATTACATTACTGAAGATTTAAAATTTGAAAGCCCATGCTTCAAAGTGCTGTCCATCTTCTTCACAGACATGAGAGTGATGCCAGTCTGCCCTGACATGAGGTGTAGAGAAGTGTCTCATTCTCCATTCTCGTTTGCAGTTATCCCATATCTAAAAATGCTCATGGTGGGCATTCTATAGGGGTTGGGTCTGCATTATTGTTTGCAGTTTTCCCATATCTGAGTGCTGTGCACTGAGGGACATTCCACAGGGGCTGGCTTTTCCAACAGCAAAACACACTAAGCAAACCTCTTTCAGTGGACCCGTGGAAATTCCTCCATGAACTCACAGAGACCCACAGCTGGGCTCAGGAGACAGAGCAGGTAGATCTCTGTGAGTTTGAGGACAGCCTGGTCTACAAAGTAAGTTCCTGGACAGCAGGGCTGTTATACAGAGAAACTCTGTCTCAAAAATAAAAAATATTAAAAACAAAAACAGACAATCAAAAAACCAAAACCAAAACAAAGAAACAGCAGCTAGTAATGTTGGCCACAATAAAAGCCAACAGCTTTTCTAAGGGTTCTCAATTTAAGCACCTTTCACATGTTTCCTGTATAAGGCTGATGGTTTTGTCCCTGCCATGATCCTTCATGAAAATCAGACCCTCAGTAGCAAAAAAGTTGCAGAACACGCCCATCAGATCAGCAGAGGCCTCAAGGTCAGCAGGTAGAGAATTTCACGCAAGTCATACTTCAAGCAGGTCACCCAAGTGGCCTTTGACCGACCAGGCCATTGTGGTCGTCATCTGTGAGCACACTTATGCTCACAAATACCATTGTGAGCATAAGTGTGGCTCCTAGGGAGCAGGGCCTGGATGTTGGGAGCATCCAGTGCCGAGATTTGGGTGGGAAGAGGCTTGGACAGCAGGAACTGGGAAGAGGAAAGGCAGCCAGAAGGGCTGAATGCAGGAAATGAGGCTAGATACGGATAGAGACCCAATCACCAGCCCCATAGGCCATAGAAGAGTTGACTCCTAAAGTAGCTAATGGACACACTGCAATCTGAAAGCCAGAAGTAGCATCCTGAAGCAGGCTGTGGTTTCTACATGGAAAAGAAGGAACCCCAGGAAGACTTGGATCAATGTGGCATCTGTGCAATACACTGACATTTAGTAAATATATGTTTTCTTATTTTTCCCTCCTCCTCTCCCCCCTGTTCTCATTAATGCCATCCTTTCTTTCTTTTACTCACAGGGTCTCTCTTAGTTTGTAGCCCAAGCTTGCCTAGAACTCACTTGTAGCACAGGCTGGCCTTAAAGTCACTGTAAATGATAACTCTTCTGAGTGCTGGGATTATAGGCACAGATCACTACATGTAACCAAAGATGGTGACTATATAGCATCTATTGTGAAGTCAGTGGTAGGGAACACAGAGAGACAGGGTATTGAGGATTATACTAAGATTGGTACACTCATTAGAAATAGGAATTTTAAAGGCTTTTAAGGAAAAGTATGTGTTTATTTCCAAATATAGGTTGAGTACCCTTTACCCAAAAACATTGGGATTAGAAGTGTTTCTGATTTCAGACTCTTGGGAATTTCAGAATATTTGCATTAGATTCACTGGCTGGACTTTTCTAATCCCAAAATCAAACATCTCAAATATTCTGAACCCCTAAACTTACGCCTAAAATGTTTTCAATTCCAGAGTTTCCAGGCAGGAAGCATGACCCACTGCCTCCTGTGTCCGACAACTATGATGCAGACCTGGATATAGTCAACATACCTCACACCTACAATTTAAATCACACCATTTAAATTTAGCCAATGTCTCATTCCAGGAACCTTAGAAATGGGACATTCACACTGACTTCTCCTGGTTTCCAAGAAGCCCTGCCATCACTAAATGCACAGCACTGAGCAGGAGTCTCCAGATGTAACCAAGCATTTCTCAAACCTTGCTTTGAGCAGGTCATCATCATCATAACACGCTGTCAATCTATGACTATGGCTTATAGTCATAAGAGATTGAGAGAGAGAGAGAGAGAGAGAGAGAGAGAGAGAGAGAGAGAGAGAGAGGAAGAGAGAGGGGGG
>JADRCD010203459.1:0-20308 GCA_019843815.1 Montemys delectorum
CCCCCCCCCCCCCCCCACAATACCCTGGAAAGTGACAGAAGGCTTGGACTGGCTGTGGGAACAGGTGGACCCCTACCTGAGATCTCCCCAGTAGAGTTTAGTCTCCTCTGTGAAATAGGGGTTTCAGATTGCCCACTTCCTGTTGATCCTGATGTTCAAGGGTTAAATGGGCTATCTCATGCCCACTCTCCTGTGGCTGTCCCTCTTAATCCCTCCAGCTGGCATAAAGCTGTAGTCGGCAACCTCAAGCCTTGAGAGCTCACGGTGGGCTGTTCCCCAAAGTCCCACCCTTCTTGTTGTTCATGAGACTGTGGCCCAGTCACCTGCTGGCACACAGGAGAAAAGGGTGACATTTAAGGAGTGGTGGGAGGGAAAGTACCCAGGTTGGACCTCACCCAAACCCCCTCGTCAACTTTGGGCAAATGACTCAGACTGGCCTGTCTGGGGTTTCTATTAGTCAGCTTGATGACAATGGAGTTGCCTCATAGGAAGGCTACCCAGATCATACTAATGCTCCCTGCGCCCCGTTTAATCACGGAAAGATTAAATGCCCAGAAAAACCACTTTCCCGTGCCTGGCCGTGGACATCAGCGAGAATCCCGCACAACTTCCCCGCACAACTTCGTCAGATGTGTTGCCGGCTGTGCAGGCTCCAGGTCGAATAAGAGCCCGACTGGGTGAGCCTGGGGGCGCTGTTCCTGCTAGGTTCCCACACCGGGCCGTCAGTCACTCATTGCGGTCAATGCCTGGCCCTCCTTCCCTCTCCTGGAACACTCCCAGCTGGCAGGTTCACCTGCCAGGCCCCGGAAGTTGCGCAAAAGCCGGCTACCTGAGCCCGGTGGGCGGGAGGCGTGCAGGCTGCTGGAAGGAGGCGGCTTGCCCAGCCAGGTATGTTGCGGTGCTTGGGGGTGAGGGGCGCATCAGGGATTGTCCCTTCAGTCTCTGCATTCGAGCCGTGGGCCAACTCCCGCTCAGAGAGGCACAGCAGATGGTGGGGGTCACATAGCCTTCGCTCAGCCCAAGCCTCGCCGCCTGAGTCTCCAGGACTGCCTCCAAGTGAGGACGACCCGAAACCAAACTAGGGGCTTTCCTGGAGTTCTGATCTACTTACTCCTTGGGAGCCTGAAGGGAGGGACGAAGTCGGGCTACGGCACTGGAATAGTGACCAGAAAGGCTCAAGGTTGGTGCATTTAGGACCATTTGCGGCAGCATTTGGAAGCCCGTGGTGAAAAGAGACCTCAAAGGAGACGTTAACTCTCTCTTGGCGACCGGGATCCTAGCTTCCTCTTGGAGGGGCCCCTGTGACGTGCGTTGGCGCAGATCCGCTGGCTCATTGTGATCAGCTCTTACCAGCTGTCTCCTTTGTCCTTGCTGGGGCTTAGGTCTGCCCTTCTGGATCGGGTTTAGAGACCCTTGGAGGGGGCGGGGTCTGCTCACACCCAGTCAGAGCCTCAGTCTATGACAGTGCGTCTGGTTTCGGGAGCGCTGCCCATTTTCCAGGTGCTGCGAACCCGTTTGATCTTAACAGCGGTGACCCGAAGGCACAGGGAGGTCTATTTTTAACTGGGTTTAGATAGGAGAACAGTGTGTTAAGAGCTGCCTCTTGTGCAAGGTGCAAGGCTGGTGGGAGAGCAAGGACCCTGGTGTCTACCAGACCAGGCTTGGGAACACACACCTGTCCCTGCCCCCATTTCTATGTAGGGTTAGGTGGTGGGTATAAAAGCAAGGTGGTAGTGGGGGGAGCTTCTGCCCTAGCCCTTCCCCTCTGACCTCCTTCCTCTTTCCCAGGTGATGTCGGGGAGGGAACTGTCTCAGCCACTACCAACGAGTTGGACTGGTTTGGGTGGCAGGGCAGATTGTGGGGGTTAGGGAGGTAGGGCAGAGTCTGGCTACCTAGACAGGGCTCTGGAGCAGTTCTGCAGACCAGATCTTAACCACCCAAGGTCAGTTGGGGGTGGGGTGGGGTCTGTGTGGGGCCAGCCTTCCTTTTCTGGCCAACAGCCCCTTAAACCTTAGGAGAAGCTCTCCTCCTCCCCAAAACTGTGCTGAGGTTTCTGTGGGGGCTGGGGAGAGAAGATAGAGGAGCAGATATAGCTGTAGACATACTATGCTTGCCCAGTACCAGTTGTCTTTTAAAAATGGTGATGGAATTTGCTCACCGTTAAAAAACCTAGAGAAAGCTTGTCCTGGATTGCTAGTCCTGGTGACACTCCACCCCCTACTCCTGCCCCCGGCCTTCGGTGAGCAGGGCCTCTCTACTTCACTGGTGTGCTGGTTCTCAGCTGACTCCCATGGGCATTTTAGTTCAGGACACACTTGTGGAATATCTAGCACGTATTGAGAACCACATCATGAAGCTGAGACTCAGTGAACAAAGCAGCCGTAACCTGTGCCCTCGCGGAGCTGACATTTTAGGGAGTTGGGGACAGCAAAGAGAGAAAGAACCTTATCCACAGTAAGTTATATGGTACCAATGGATACAATGAAAAAAGAGATTGTGTGTGTGTGTGTGTGTGTGTGTGTGTGTGGTACGTGGAGAAGTGGTGTGATAGGAATTAGTGTGCTCAGGCTAGGCTTCATGGGACTCTGCCTTTTTAATCTCCGTTGGGACCTACGGAAGTCACTCCCAGACTCTCAGTTTTCCCAGCTACAAAATGGCAACAGTGGCTTCCAGGCTCTTGGAGGTGGTACAAGACAGTAGCTCCGAGTGTCTGGCATACAGTGGGGATCCTTGTCTTGAGATGTCTGGTTGTTCTGGGGAGGCTTTTACTGTGTTTGGGCACGCTCCGGCTCAGCGCTGTCTGGCATAGTAGCCACCTGCCATGCAGCCTTGGAGAACTTGAAGCATGGCTAGTATGACTCAGGAGCTAGTGGCTGCAGAGTGACCTCAACTGCAAATGCCCTGGGGGACCCACTCACCTCCCTTAACAGACTAGGAGGTTTGGCATGTGGGTTTTACATTGTGTATATTTGAGGGGCCTGGGTGGTGAGGAAACTGGCACTTTCTGACCTTGTTTCCTTGGAAACAGAGATGGCAGGGTTGACTTGGTCTAACACCTGACTCTTGGATAACCATGGGGACACTTGAGCACCCAGACATGGGCCCTGCAAGCCCATGAACACTGTCATGGTGATTGGATTGGTCAGCAGCACGGCACAGCACTGGGTGGAGTGTGGCCTGGATAGTTCCTTGCAACAGCATAGCTTGGGGCTGATATTTATGCCTGTCCACATGCCTGAATCTCTATGGGCTTGGCCTCAGAGCCATATCCTGGAAGCCACTCTAATCTGGACTCTACTAGGGTGGGGACGGGGACTCTCTGCTCCTCCCTTGCAGCCTCTTGCTTTTGTGCCCCTTGTGGGCCTAGCATGTCCAGGCAGGTGGATGGCACTGCACAGCTTCCTGCCTGGGCTAGTTGCGGGATGTTGGTGGTATCTGGCTCTCTGTGCAGTTCAGGTGGGATGTAGATGGTGGTCATTCAACCCCAACTGCTGAGTCCCTAGTACCCTCTTGGAAGTAAGGGGTGGCTTAAGCAAGTCCGTTTCCTCCTTGAGCTTCAGTTTCCCAATCCCTAACCGGGGCTGTTGAGAGGACACTGGGCCTTTTGCTCTCTTTAAAGTGGACCTAGCTTCTTTACCCCTTTCTCCCTCAGCTGTGCGAGTCCCCGCCCACTATTGGAGGGAAATGGCGTGGGTGTGGCCACAAGCCTTCCAGTAGTACATTTTGCCTGGTGATTGGCTCTTTGCGAGGCAGGGGCGTGCCCTTTACCTTATAATAGCGCAGGCTTCGCCGCCAGTGAGCCTTTGTCTGAACGTGCTCAGCCTGTCTTCTTTCCCTGCTTGCAGCAGAGTCTGGTATCCAGCTGCCAACTTTGTGCCTGTATCTGTCTTCTCGCCTCTGCCCTCGGGGTATGTAACGGCCATGCCTGTGGATACGCTGAGCCCTGGAGCCCCCGCCACGCCCGCCCTACCTTTTCGCCTGCGAACCAAGGTCCCCGGCTACCTGCTACCAAGGCCAGCAGACGGGGGAGCCAGGAAACCGAGTGCTGTGGAACGCCTGGAGGCTGATAAGGCTAAATACGTCAAGAGCCTGCGTGTGGCCAACACCCGCCAAGAGCCTGTGCAGCCCCCACTAGCCAGACAGCCCCTCTTCAGCCCTGGTCCTCGCGGCCCAGTGCTCACACCCAGCCGCCGAGTCCTGCCCTGTTCTGGCCGCCGGCCCCAACTGGACCTCGACATCCTTAGCAGCCTCATCAACTTGTGTGATAGTCCCGTGTCCCCATCTGAGGCCAGCCGAACACCTGGACGGCCAGAAGGATCTGCCCACAAGGTCCCACCAGCCACCCCTCCTCGTCCGCCGCCTAGTACGGTAGCGGTGCGCCGAGTGGATGTTCGTCCCCTGCCTGCTTCCCCTGCTCGGCCCTATCCATCACCTGGCACCACTACCACTTCCAGCCCCGGCCGGCCCCCTGGTCTGCAGCGCTCCAAGTCGGACCTGAGTGAGCGCTTTTCCAGGGCAGCAGCCGATCTCGAGCGCTTTTTTAACTTCTGCGGCCTGGACCCTGAGGAAGCACGAGGGTTGGGGGTGGCCCACCTAGCAAGGGCCAGCTCAGACATCGTGTCTCTAGCCGGGCCAAGTGCTGGACCTTGCAGCTCTGAAGGGGGTTGCTCACACCGCAGCTCTGCTACAGTGGAAGAGCGGACCCTGGAGCGTGTCCCCTATGGAGTGTCTGTGATCGAGCGAAATGCGCGTGTGATCAAGTGGCTGTATGGGTTGCGGCAGGCACGTGACCCCCCGGCCACTGAGGGCTAGGCCTCCTGGACGTAGGCTTCCCGGAAGGACATCGTGAAGAGACAGTTGGCATTTTGTCCTTTCCTGTATCCACTACTGGCTGCCTTCCTGCAGACCCAGAGACCCTTGGGTGAATTTAGTGTAGAGGCCAAGTCTTAGACCAGACCTAGACCAGCATCCTCTGGCAAGCAAGGACTGACCTGCAGAGGTTTGCTGTTGTCTTTGGCCTCCCCCACCCCCTAACAAGGTTTGTGACACAAGTGTGCTTCTGCCTGTTTCCTCTGGTGAGACTGGATTTGGGCCACTTACCCTTCACTGAGTTGGGAACCGAGTGGCCTGCCAAGTCTGTCTGCCCCAGGCCCTATTTCCTTATTCCCTGGCTGTCCTCTTTTGCTGACTTCCCTTTCCTTACCCAAAGGGCCCAGGCTTCCTGGGAACTCACCTCGGGGAGGAGGTTGAGAGGATGGGGTCTGTCTGCTGTTCTTCCTGGTTTTGGGCAGTTGGCCTAGGCGGGTAGACTATAAGAGGGACTGGTTAAGAGCCTGATGCTCTGAATTCTCTGTGGCTAATAAACACAAATGTTTGTTTCTCAAGGTCGGGGGCTTTGGACTCTTCTCTGTTCACAGGGGAAGGAGTGTGAGAAGTTTTTGGGATAGGGCCTTTAGAATGGAATGAACCAGGATTTGGTGTGCGGGAGGCCAGTGGCTCTCCTAGGTCAGTGCAGGCAGGCCGCATCTGGGACTTATCCAGCAGGGCATCCTCACCTTCTCCAGAAACCTGCAGGCTCCTCTGTAGGTGAGGAGACAGCCAGCCAGTGAGTGGAACCAGAGCTGAGAGTGGCTTCTTTCTGGAAGGAAGAGTCTTTAGAGAAAAGGCTGGCAGGAGCATCCCTGAGCTTCCGCCTCCCTGAGTCCGGCTGAGCTGCCAAGGGATGCTCAACAAGAGGAAACTCTGACTCTTGGTCACCAGGTCACAGAGGAGGAGCTGGAGGTGGGCATTCTTAGAGGAAGAGGAACTTGAGAGAGAACAGCCCAGAGTGGTGGCCTTGCCTATGACCCCAGCTGACCCTGGACAGGCCAGTCTTGCTTCTGTGCCTCAGTGGAGAGCTAGGTGGCACAGTCTCTTGGGGTTGGGACCTTGTATTCTGGAAGTTTTGAAGTAATCCGTATCCCGGTGCCTGGGCCTGGCAGAGAGAGCAGCCAGCCATGGATGCTGCGGCCGCACATCTGTTTGCTTTTCCCAATGTAGTGGAGCGGCAGGGCTCCCTGGGTTCACACAGGGTGACCTGGGGGATGGCTTGACTGTGGTGGGCTTGGGGGAGAGGGGTTTGGTGGTGGTGACACATTTGATGCTGGTTTTATTTTAAGCATTAAAGAGGAGTTTTCCCCCGGGTTGTTGACAAACATCTGCTGTCTGTTCACCACCAACCCCCAAAGGCCCGGAGCGGTTTAGAGAAAGAAGGAGAAACTGAGGACAGGCGCTGCTTCTTGCTCCATCTGGAGATGGGCACAGGAGATGGGCCAGTGACCTGGCACACGCTGAAAAGGAGCAGGTTGGAGATCCAGGCCAGCCACCCTCCCCCTCTGGGTACCCTGCTGGCCTTGGGTCATGGTCTCTTTCTGACTTGTGCCCCAGCCACTCAGAAGGGTAGGTGAGATGGCTGTACTTGGCATGTGAAGGAATTAGGGTTCTGGCAGGGTAATGGTGACACACACACCTTCATCCCAGCAGCTGGGAGGCAGAGGCAGGCAGATCTCTGTGAACTGGAGGCCAGCCTGGTCTACAGAGCTAGTTCCAGGGCTGTTCAAAGAAACCCTGTCTTGAAAAACAAAACAAAGCTATTAGGGTTCTGGTTTTGGGAACAGTGGTGAACCCCAGTTCCTGGTTATTGCTGGTCACACCTCTCATTGAATTCTTGAGGTGATGTTTGGAGAGGCAGGTGTGAGGTCTTAGAGCAGGAAATGGAACATGGAGTGGTGGTAACGTGTGGGCTATCACAGGGCAGCCCGGGCCACAGCCTGGTCTTCTAGACACTCCACAGTAGTCAGCACCACCCTGGAGCTTCTCCCTCCCCGTATACTCAAGTTCTCTTCCTCATCAGTTAAGTACCCACTGGGTACCCCTATGAGACATGGTCCTCCCCAGTGTGCGGGGAGAACAGTTAATCTGGTGGGAGAGTCTAAAGCAGGAATGCCCAGGGACGTCTGCCCTAAACGTAGAGCTGTGCCTTTCTGTAGCTGAGGACTCTGGAGGGCATTACTGGAAGTGGCAGGTGGGGCTGGACCAGGCTTGATTTCTCCCCCAGGTGCTGCCTGGTCTTGGGAAGGTTCCCAGGCTTCTAAGAATGTGTGGAAGCAGAAGGCTGTGAGGTTCCCCTCTTCCTGGCAGCCCTAGGATCTGGGGATCCCGCTCCTCCATTGTTCTGCCTCCCCCGTGGTGTGAGAATCAGGAGCCTAAACTTAAACATTGCTGCTGTTCAGCTCTACAGAGACCCCGCAGCTGCTGCCCTGGCCAGGGCTCCCAGCCAGCCTGGCCCCAGCTGCCAGGTTGCCTCATTAGTCAGAGACCTGTTTTTTGTCCCTCCCAACTAGCTGACCATACACAAAGGAGCTCGGGAGTCTGTGGTTTGGTGATCTCCTTCAGTGCTAGAGGTGTAAAGGGCCCCTAGGAAGAGCCCCATCAACTAGCCTCAGTTTACCTTTTGGCAGAGAGTTGAATGCAGCTAGCCGTAGGGGCTGTCTCTGGTGACATGGTTATTTCTGCTAACAAGGCATCCCAGGAAATCCAGGGCCTACTTCCCCATCTGGCCTGGCATCCTGGGTGCTGGAGAGCACAGAGTAGTAAGGAGTTAGGCTATTGTCCCCTGAACTCTGAGTTCCCCGAGCACAGTGGGGGCATAGGCTAGAGCATAGTGACAGCTACCCCTGCAAGCACAGAAGGTATGTGGTCTACCCAGGCGTGGGCAGAGCAACCCTACTCACTTGGTTTTTTCAGTTTTGTCATTTTTAGATTATTTTGATATATATAAATTTATTTATATATTTAGATATATGTATAAATGTTTTTGTTTGCCTATGTGCCTGGTGACTGTGGAGGTCAGAAGAGGGCTGGCCTTGTTCCCCTGGAACTGAATTAGAGATGGTTTATGTGGAGGTTGGAAATTGAAGCCAGGCCCCATCTGCAAGAGCAGCAAGCAAACTGCTGAGCTCATACTCCAGGCCCCCAGCTAGTTTTTTAACAATAGTATGTATTTCAAATAACACATGAAGTGTCCCACTTTCCTGGCTCGAGAATGTATTTCAAATAACACACAAAGTGGTCCATTTCCCTTGCTAGTTATTAGAAAAACTTGAACTATGAAGAAATCATCCAATGAATGCTTACTCACCTCCAAATGCACTTTAATGTCTCCCTGCATTTGTTCTGCCTGGAGTCCACCTGCCCCCCCATCTAACTCTCTATTGTGTCAGCACTTCTTATAAAGCTTTCCACGGTAAAGTGTGCACATCAACACACTTCCTTCCGGGGTGTAATAGAACATTATTGTATTGTACGTGATGCGTGTATGTGTACACGTGTTTATACATGAGCACTTGTCTGCACATGTACATGTGCTAGCCAGAGGGCCACATCTGTTGCCTGACTCTGTTATCCTTCATCTTAGTTTTTGAGGCAGGGTTTCTGGCTGAAGCTGAAATTCTCCATGTTCAGGTCTGCTAGCCCCTGGGAGCCACCTGTGTGTGTCCCTGCAATACTGGGGCTACAGATGTTCCCTGGCATACTCAGTATCTGTCCCTGACACCTGTGGATGTCCCTGCAGTGCTAAGGATCTGAACTTAGGTCCTCATGCTTGTCCAGAAAACACTTCATTCACTAAGCCATCTCCCCAGCCCCATGTATTTATTATTATTATTATTAACGGTGAAACTCACAGCTCTTAAAAGGCTATCACTTGCTCATCATTTGCTGAGTCTAGCCAAGGGTGTACTGTGCCCCAGCCCTATTTCCATCATTGTGGGAAGTCACCTGTAGGCTCCTCTCCGCATCTCTATGGATAAACAGCCCAATGAAATCATTCCTCCCCTCCCAGCCTTTTACCTCCAAAGCAACCACACTTAGCTCTTGGTTTTGGTTTTGGTTTTTTTCCAGGTACTTACCTCTGTATTTCTAAGGAGCCTTGCCCCCCCCCCCCCCGTGGTTAATTTCGGACAAATATTGATTAGTTTTGCCATCTATTGTCTTCCTAGTGAGTGCAGCCGCCTGCTGGCCTGCCCCAGTTCAGCCCTTTCCCTCGCTGGTCATGTGGTCAGTTTTGATTTGTAAGCAGTCATGAGCTTTCAGGTGATTGAGTTGTTGGGATGCTTAGCATGGTGCACACATGTGTTTAGCATGATGCATGAGCCTGTGTTCAAACTTCTTTTGATTAATATCAAGGAACTTGGCTTTTATTCACTTATGCTTCTAACTCAATGTGTACCACAGTTTTTCACTAAGCAACTCTACAATATTTATGTTACAACTCTACAAATACTGTCTCACGTCCCTTTGCATCTCATGTCTCCTTTGCATTTCCCCTCTTGTATGGAGCATTGTTTTTCCATGAGTTGCTCTTCGATTTTCTTTTTTGTTTGCTTGGTGCCTCCTAACCTGGCCACAATTCCCTCAGTTTCCCCAGAGTTGTATGACAGGCAGTGAGTGGCTCATTTATTGGTTTCAGTTTCCCTTCCCAGGTGCTTTTGAACAAGCCCTCCTCCTATCCTTTAAATTGAAGCCACTTTAAAAAACAAACAAAAAACCCAAAACAACAACAACAAAAAACCAGTCCTAGACTCTGCAGAATAAGTGTAAGAGGAGCATCCTTGAGGACCCATAGTGTGCTGGAAGCTGAGCTGGGACCAAAACAGTTGGAAACCAGATGGGTTACATCCTGATTGCTGCATCTCTAGGGTGGGTAAGAACTGAAACTGTGGCCCCTGCACTAAGCCTAATGGAGTCTAAGGGGAGAAAAACAGAAAAGGATTCAAGATGGCATCTGCAAGGGTGCTGTGGTGGAAGCATGGGGAAAAGGTGGGTTTGGACATGGTATATGGAGCCGTAGGAGCTTTGGTTACTGTGAGTCCGTTCTGCCAGGCAGCCTGGACTACATCCTGACTGTCAAAGTCAGCTTGAGTAGGGTCACGACGTTGACCCTGGTTCTCCTCTACACTCCATGCTACCTCCCTACTAGTCCAGGAGTGCTGGACACATTTCTGCACAGCGTCTTTGCACGTACCGCCTTCTTACCAAGGCTGGAGACCCACACGACTCATTTTCTCCTTTATTCTGTGTCTGTGTTACCCCTTCAGGGAGCTCAGCCCTGTTTATCTGAAGCCCACACATAACCAGCAGCAGTGGCGGTCTCTGGGCCACCTGCTGCCGTTTGCCACCTTCGGGGATGTGTTACACGGAGGCCACTTGCTGTCAGTCTCACTAGAACAGCCCTCCCCACTCCCTCCCCCCCAGGAGGCAGGGAGTTCTCTCTGCTCTAGTGTTCCCAGCTTCTGGGAAGGCTTGGATGGAGGATGGACGACAGAGCAAGTGGGTTCAGGTTCCAGATGGGTGGCAGTCTTTCCTTCTTTTTCCATTTGTGTCGTAAAGCCAAAGAGCAACTCCAGACTGGCAAGCTTACCCCCTGACTCCCACCCCCAACCCTGTTGTGAGGAGCAGAGTCTGTGGGAGGGCAGAGTTGGCCTTTTGCCTGGCCTCTGGGGTTTGAAAATAGCTCAACATGACCCCTAGTGAGGCCCCTATCCTCCTACAGTGTCCTGCTGGAGCTGGGGTTCTGTCTGGAGCCTCCTGCCTGGTGCTGGGCTGCAGTCTGTGGAGCCGGTTCACTTGACAGCTGGTCCCACGTTCTGAAGCTCTGACCAGCAAGCTGGTCTCTTTCCCACCTAACCTTCCCTACGTGTCCATGGGACTGAGGTAATCCCTTAATCCTACAGTTTGAAAAGCTTGCACTCAGCCTGGGATCTGATTTCATTCCTATGCAGTGGCTGCTTAGCTGAAGACACAAGCTTAGCGATAGGATGGCGGCTACACTGAGGGGGCATCCTGGGGCCAAGCACTGCTTCCGCTTGAGCACAGGTAGGCCTGCTCACCTCTACCAGAGGATGGGTATGTGTACACACGTGTGTGTCATGCTTTCAAAGAATGCTCTCTTGCTGTGGTCAATTGGGATCAGTGAGGTTGGTGGCCAAGAGCATATGGAGTCATATAGGGGGTTCTGGGTTCAAATCCTACTTTGGTACCTCTACACAGGGCACACTGCCCACCCCTGCTGTCAAGTCCAGCAAAGGAGAAGTGCCGCCATTCCTTCTGACGCTGCCAGGATGAGCATCATGTGTGCTGCTCAGGGTAGGGAGTGGGAGGGGAATGTTTTCCAACTTTGATATGTTGTCAATATTTAAATACTTAAATAGTTGGAAGGAAAACTATATGCCCACTCAGTAATTAATTCCTCTGTAACCACAGACACCCACAGAGCAGGGTAGGGTACAGGTTTGGCATGAAGTATATCTGGATCTGATATGGTCTAAGAAGGGGAAGTCACATACTTGAGGTCACAGGTAGGGAGGGCAGAGGTCCACAAACGTCTACTTCAGTTGATCACTATCTGGGTATCTGTGGATCCCTCCACAGATGTGGGTATGTGATGGTTAGGGTTTGGGTCAGGGTTAGGGTTAGCCACTTTTCTCCATAGGCTCAGCAGGATCAGAGCACGGAGAGTGTCCTGAGAAGTAGGGCTTTAGAGCATGTTCAGTTGTTCAGTACCTGATGGCCCTCACAGTTTCAGTGTGGGCAAGCAGCTGAGCGCAAACAGACTCTGCCAGCAAGTGTGTGATTTTCTTCCTCTCTCCCCTGCTTGTATTAGCAATAGAAAATGTCCATTTTCTGAAAAATTGTTAAATTCAGGCCAAGCTATACCGCAAAACACGATGTAACAGTCAAAAGTGCTGTATGCACTAGATGTGCAAGCATACAGGAACAGTTGCAGTGCTGGCTGTTTGTGGGAAAAGGTACATGGCTGCAAGGGCATGCCACCCCATCCCTGAAGATGGAATCCACTGGGTAGCTGGGGTCAGTGGTGGGAGTGAGACTTTTCCTCTTGTGCCTTTGAGAGTTAGGATCATATATGAATTTATTATCTATGTAGAAATGTAAACAGATTTCAAAGGAAGTAGCTGAGAAGCCCAACACAGACAGGCCCAGCTGGACGCCTGGACTGCCTTTTGGGTTTGGCCCAGCTTGGCTACTCGCAGCTCCACCTCTAGGGTAATATTTTGGTTTTCACACCCACAGGAAAACCCAGCCAATAGACATCAGGTTTTGTGCTGGGTGTCTGCCAAGCCTGGTTGTGGGTATGACAAAGCCCCAGGAGTGGCGTGGTCTAAATACCTGCAGGATGATGCAGCCTGAATAAGAGGGATGGAGAGATGCCAATTTTCACTGGCTCCTGACTTGCTACGGTGGCTCTGTGCATACCAGCCATCCCCACAGCTCTCTTGATGGCAGAGGCTGGGTTCCTGCCTCCCTCTCTCCCTTCCTCCTTCCCTTCCTTTTTCCTGTATTCAGTAAGTATCCACTCTGTCTCAAATCCTCTTCTAGGCCCAGAGGGTATAGGTAGTGGGGCTAAGGTAGTGAAACTTTTGGGGGCTCTATAACTGTGTACCCCCAGACTTCCTCTCCACAAGCCTCAGTTTCCCTACTGCTAAAGGATCTGAGAGTTTGGGGCAGAACTCTTAACAGTTGACCATCTAAAGATTGAAGTTCTGTTTTTGCCTCTAGCTTGCTTTGTGGTTTGGAGAAATCACTGATGCTCTTTGAGCCCAAGTTTTCTCAGCTGGAACATGGTAGATAACACCTACCGTGGCAGGAGAGATTCAGGTCAGACAGTACAAGGCCTGAAAATGTCAGCTAACTGCGTCATTGTTAGCATGCCACCAGAAGGAACAGCAAGCATTGCCTCCCAGGTTAGGAGAAGTTTGGTTCCCATGGAGATTAATGCTGTGGGCTGGGCTGGACCAGACCTGCATGTCTTTCTGGGAAAACTAAACTAGCTAGTTCCCTCCAGCCCTCTGGCTGTTGGTGCAGCTAGCCCCGGCTCTTAGTACTTAGAGTTGAGAGCACAGAGGAACGAAGCATGGGGGAAGAAATACACTGTTTCCACCTCCTAGAATCATCTCCTGCTTCCATTTCAAACACTGGTGGCCACCACCTGGGCACATGCTGGGCATATGAGGGGCTGCCACCTCAAAGGCTCTGCCAACCCCAACCGCTTCCCTCTGCTCACAGATGCCTTCTGCAGCCACTTGCCAGTTCTCTCTTGGGCACTTGAGTCATGAGTGAGGTCAGCAAGGCAGACGTGGGGAGAGCCATGACATTCTGGCGCCCTGCAGAGGAAAGCCACAGGCTCTGGATGGTCTCCGCAGGGGCTTGCTGGGGAAGCAGCGTGCTAGACTGCCAGGGTTCACCCAGCTCCCTTCTGGGAACACCAGCCTATAACTACAGCAGTGTCTTCTGAGTTAGTCACTCTCTAGTGTCACTCAACTCTCCCTGGCCAAGGTAACCACAGAGGCAACATCACTGGGGGCTATGTGGGATACCTTGGTAGCCTCCGGCCTGAGGGAGTGATTACAGGAATCTCTGGGAAAAGCACTGACCTTGGAATCTGATTCTCCAGAATCAGATGGCTGGTTTTGAGGGGGAAAAAAAAATCACTGTTTGTGTGGGACGGCATAGTAGGAGTAAAGTGGGGAACCTCGGGGAGCAGATGCAGTGAAAGATACAGGAGAGGGGGTGCAAAGCCACACCACAGGTTTAGGGTAGACCCAGGAGAGCCACCTCTACCTTTGAAGACACCCTCTGGCTCTGGAAGCTTATTCCTCTTTAGATTAGGGGTCTGCTCTCCCCTGTACCTTGAGACCCTGGGTTTCTGTACAATTCCTAGCTCTGGCAGTAGTATGTGTTCCATGAGCTGATTGGGCAAGCGGGGCAAGGACACATTCAATGTGATACCATTACTTCATGGTGGATTTAGAGTCTGAGCCAGAACTGAGGAGTGTTTTTTTTTTTTTTTTTTTTTTTTTTTTTGCTCAGAACTTAAGCTGGAGTTGGGATGAGCTAGGAGGGGAAGGTTTGTGAATCTGATAAAGGAATTTTTAATTATTTGTTTTTCTGTCGAATTGAACCCTAAAACAGTAACTAACGCACACCATACCACATGCCATCAGTACAAGTGTGGGCGGGTCCTGTCTGACCTCGCATTTGAACTTTGTGTCTGTGTGTGTGTCTGTGTGTGTGTGTATGTCTGTGTGTGTGTCTGTGTGTGTGTATGTCTGTGTGTGTGTGTGTGTCTCTGTGTGTGTATGTCTGTGTGTGTGTGTGTCTCTGTGTGTGTATGTCTGTGTGTGTGTGTATGTCTGTGTGTGTGTGTTTGTGTGTGTGTGTGTCTGTGTGTGTATGTCTGTGTGTGTGTCTGTGTGTATGTATGTCTGTGTGTGTGTCTGTGTGCGTGTCTATGTGATCCAGATACTGTGCTTTGTGCCTCTCTTCCATTTTCTCTGAAGCTTTACGGCCCTCCAAGACAGACACTGCTAACACTTCCCAGATCAGGTAGTCAAGGCCCAGAGAGGTTAAGGCACTAGCATCGAAGTCAGCAGACAAGGTCTAAAACCAGGGACTATAGTCGTGCCTAGAGGGTTTCCCCACCGGCCTCTGGCTCAAGGGAGAAGAGCGCGGAGGTGGCTCTGGTATGCACGGGTGAATTCCTGCTGAGCAGAGGCTGTGTGGTGCAGAGGCAGAAGGTCAGAAGAAATTTCTCTGTGGGTGACGTAGAGCCACCTGGTGGGAGGAAGGGGTTATCGGCACGGCTGGGTGGAAGTGTGTAATGACCGGGGTGGAATGGCATCTTGTTGACAGTGCTACATCCACACTACTGGTAGCAGTTCAGCCTCAGCCAAACAACACTGCCGTGTCTTTGGTTAACCCTATCATATTGAAGATAGGCAGCATGGCCTAATGGTCAGGGCATGCACTCAGGAATCAGGACCTGGCTGGGGTGTGTGTGTGTTTATGCTGAGTGTCTTCCTCAGTTGCTTTCCCTCCTACTTTGTAATTAATTAATGTAGTTTTATTGTATGGGTGTGCATGACGTGCATGTGTGTGCACACATGTGTAAATATGCGTGCATGTGGGTATGTGCCAGGGTGCATGTGTAGAGAGGGTTTCTCTATGTAGCTCTGGCTGTCCTGGAACTTGCTCTGTAGCACTGGCTGGCTTAGAACTTGGACATCCGGATTGCCTCTGCCTCCAGAGTTCTTCGATTAAAGGTGTGTGCCACCACACATGGCCCCAACCTTATTTTTTGAGGCAGGTCTCTCTCTGAACTTGGAGCTCATTGTTTAGTGCTCCTAAGAGCTACTCATCTCTCCCCCACCCCCACCCCCGACCCTAGTCCCGGCTACCAAGGTTACAGATGTGTGCAGTGCCCTGCCGTTTATATGGGTTCTGGGAGATCCAACTGAGGTCCTCATGTGTGTGCGGCAAGTGCTTTACATCACACACTGAGCTCTTTCCCCAGCTCCTGAAAGTCAGGGCTGTGGCTTCAGATCTGACATCCTCCTCCCCTGAAGCTCGAGCTCTGGGAAAGTCGCTGACCCTCTTGACTTTCAGTGTGTTTGTCCTAGTTTGACTTCAGTTGCTATGGCGAAACACTATGGCCCAGAGCAAACTGGGGAGGAAACATTTTATTTGCCTTCCACATTCTGGTCACTGATGCTTAATCATAGTCTGTCCCGAGAGGAGTCAGGGCAGGAACTCAAGAAAGGCAGGGAACCTGGAGGCAGGAACTTAAATAGAAGTCACAGAGGAATGCTACTTATCAGCTCGCTCCTCCTGGCTTGCTCAGTTGCTTTCTTATAGAACTCAGGGCCCCCTGTCCAGGGCACTGGGCATTAACAGTGTCCATTAACAGTGGGCTGGGCTCTTTCACATCTATCATTGATCAAGCTTTGCCTTTAGGCCAGTCTGACGGGGTGTTTTCTCAGTTGAGGTTCCCTTTCCCCAAATAACCCTAGATTGTTTTAAGCTGACAAAACCCTCAAGCAGTACAGTGCTCATCTCTAAGACGGAATTCAATCAGCCCAGAGGGCTATTGCTCAACTCTGCACTTGCTTTCTGCTGCTTCCCTGTTTTCTCAAATCTGTTCTTCCCTTCCTCAGTAGACTATAGTGTTTACGGTGGTGGCACACACCTTTAATCCCAGCACCTGGGAGGCAGAGGCAGGCAGATCTATGAGTTCAGGGCCAGCCTGGTCTATACAGCAAGTTCGAGGACAACCAGGGCTGTTACATAGAGAAAACCTGTCTCAACCCCTCCCCCTCCAAAAATAGACTCAAATGCTGGCAGCTCTTGAAGCTACTGACTACCAGACATGCAAGCCACTAAGTGAGACTTCTGTGAAATATCCCCAGGAGAGGCTTGTGCGGCTGGGAGGAAAGCCCCTTCTTTGTGCTCTCTCTCTCTCTCTCTCTTTCTCCTAGCATAGAGCTCGGGGATTAAGGCTGGAGCCCAGCTGACATCTTGAATCAAAAGGTTAAAAATGAACTGTTAAAGTACAGCTGAAGCAACCTGAAGTTAAGGAGGAACTGAAACATTAATGACATGTGAACACAGGTCAGCTCTGGTCAGACTCTTTCTATACTTAAACAAAACAAAACAAAACAAACAAACAAAAAAACCAGCTGGGAACTGGAGGGATGGCTCAGTGGTTAAGAGCACAGCACATGCTGCTGTTGCAGAGAACCTGGGTTCAGTTCCCAGAACTCATCCGTAACTCCAGCAGCAGGCATACATGAACCCCGACAAGCACTCATACACATAAAATAAACAAATCTGAGAACAACCCCACCAGCCAGTAATGGTGTGGAGAGATGATAAGTGCTTAAGAGCACTGGATTCTCTTCCAGAGGATTGGGATTGATCCCCCTGCTCACGACTGTTTGTAACTCCAGTTCCAGGGGATCTGCTGCCTTCTTCTGACCACTGTGGGTACCGAACACACGAATGGTAGGCACACACTCAGGGAAAACATCGTTACACATAAAATTAAGAAGCTATTGTTTCGGGCAGCGGTGGCGCACGCCTTTAATCCCAGCACTTGGGAGGCAGAGGCAGGCAGATTTCTGAGTTTGAGGCCAGCCTGGTCTACAGAGTGAGTTCCAGGACAGCCAGGGCTATGTAGAAAGATCCTGCCTTAAAAAAAAAGAAAACAGACGACAACAACAACAACAACAACAACAATAACATGGCATAGCACTTCCCCACCACCAGCATATTAGGAGATAAGGGTCCCTGAATGGGTGAAGCCATTCCAAGGAGAGACACTTGTGCCCTCCTTAGTGATCCTTAAGAAATTGGGGTCTCCCCAAGAGTCTCGTGCTGGGAATAGGACAAGGCGGAAGGCTGGTGTTAGCCAGAGGAAGAACTGTGTCCAGGAGAGAGTGGAGTGCTTAAGCTATGCATACCTCTGCCCTTCCGTTTCAACATAAGCCTCATATCAGGACCCCAAGAAGGGCTGGTCGGGAGGGGACAAGTGGTCCCTGAGTGGTCACTTGATGTCTTTGTTCCTCTTCCCAGTGTGAATTGGATTTCTCTCCTTTCTCTGCCTTACACTATGACCTGTCTCTGTTACTGGCCTATTAAGAATGGCAGTCCAGCTGGGCGGTGGTAGCGTATGCCTTTAATCCCAGTACTTGGGAGACAGAGGCAGGTGGATTTCTGAGTTTGAGGCCGGCCTGGTCTACAGAGTGAGTTCCAGGGCAGCCAGGGCTACATAGAGAAACCCTGTCTCAAAAAACCAAAAAAACCCCCCCAAAAAACAACAAAAAAAAAAGAATGGCAGTCCTCCAAACCTGGCTTGTTAGGGCTGCCAGAGCCCAGGCTTGTATGCCACATGCATCAGCAATGCTGTACAGCATGTATCACAATTAACCAATATTGTCACATTATCATTAGCTGTTAGGTTCACACCTTATTATATTTCCTCAGTTGATCCCTAAGGCCCTAGCTGAAGGTCTGTCTAGGACAGCTTTCTAAAATCCAGCTGTCATGTTTCCTTTGGCTCCGCTGGGCTAGGACAGGTATTTTGTGAATTTTCAGATTACTTCCTTGTGTGGGGGCTCCAAGTTTGGAGATAGGCAGCAGAGCTGGCCTCACCCTCCCCTCTTGCTGTCTTTAAATGTGCTTTTGGAAAGACAGGTAGTCCGTCACAATGCCACTCTGTTTCTGCCCTTTTCTGTCCTAGGCACAGCCCGTGTTTTGGGAGTGGGCAGTTCCATCCAGCTGTTCTAGGAGGCTGAATGCTTCTTCATGGAAGTTTATCTCTTAATATCTCATAATTGGCTTATGTAGATATGACTCATGCCATATTTATCTGGGAAGCTGGAGTCCACTGCTGCTCTCCAGGCTTGTACAAATGATGCTGTCAGATCTCCATGGGCTTCAGCTGGTCTGACAGACACACCGAGGTGGGCATCTCTCGGCAGTGTGAGAGTCATTCCGTCCTCTCACATACCTGGTGAAACGTGACTCCGAAGAGCCCTCTCAAAGCCTGGCCTCTCTATGTCTTCCCTCTGACCTTCACATTATCTTGTCCTGACTAACAGGGAAGGCCAAAGCTAGACACAGGCAAGTAGTGTGAAACCCAGCCAGGCTGCTGGAGGATGAGGACGCACAGCAGCTCTTTGAGCTGGCCCGGTGCTGCCCACAGATGCATGGTCAGTCAGAACTTGCTGCCCTTCAGAGGCTGTCCAGAACCAGGCAAATCTAGAGATCAGGCCCTGGGCTTCACACACTCTGGTATCAAGTTCTTTTTATACCATAAGCCATTTAAAAAAAAAAAAAAGCCTCAATCTTGGATGTCCCTCACTCGGCCTCTTGAGTGCTGGGTTCACAGGCTTGTGCCACCCATCTCCTTGAATTTCCCATTACGTGCAATCCAGCCTAATGGTGAGTGGATTCGATTATATTTCTTCAGGGAGGGAGAGTTATGAGAATCGAATTCCTGAAGCAAGTCATATTTATGGCCGTAGAGTTTTGAGGTAAGTAATGATACCTATTATCACTATCTTAATAATTATGCACAAATAGAAACAGAGAGAGAGATGTGCTGAGGTTGGGAGAGTTAGAGGGAGGGTGTAGGAAGTGGGTGTGAGCACCATACACGGAGTGTGTGTATAAAATTTTCAAAGAATAAGAAGACTTACTCTGAAATTTGTAATATTGATGATGTTGTTTCACTGTTATGGTCTGCTGAGAGCTCTATGTTGAGGGGCTGACCCCCTCATATGTTTTATTCACTATATGATATATATTATATATAAAATTATTTTAATTTATTATATATACATATATATGTATATATGTATGTATATAATATTATTTTGAAACTACAAGGGAGCTGTCCCAGTTTTTAAAAAAGATTTATTTATTATTATATTAAAGTACACTGTAGCTGTCTTTAGACACACCAGAAGATGGGGCTAGATCTCATTAGGGATGGTCATGAGCCACCATGTGGTTGCTGAGATTTGAACTCAGGACCTTGGGAAGAGCAGTCAGTGCTCTTACCCACTGAGCCATCTCTCCAGTCCCATAATTTTGTTTTGTTTTGTTTTGTTTTTCGAGACAGGGTTTCTCTGTGTAGCCCTGGCTGTCCCGGAACTCACTTTGTAGACCAGGCTGGCCTCGAACTCAGAAATCCGCCTACCTCTGCCTCCCAAGTGCTGGGATTAAAGGCGTGCGCCGCCACTGCTTGGCTGTCCCAGTTTTTAACGAGAACATCATTGCAGCTGCAAAGGGATACTGTCTGGTGACCCTCAGTGTCAGGAAGACAATCTTAGTGAGGGCTCATGATGGCATCTGGGTGACTGCAAAGAGGGTTTGGGGATGAGCTTTGCCCTAGGTTGGGTACCATGGAGGTATTGGGGTAATGAAGAGGTACTTTAGTCAGTCTGACACTGTAGTGGAGGCAGACAGAGCAGTATTGAGACCAGAGCTGTAACCCACATGGAAACAGTGGCCCCTCTTGGACACAATCTGGAGAAATCAAGCCAGGCTGTTGCCTAGACATGGCCATGTTGGGTTTTGTACAGACAGTGGCAGAAAGGCCTTGTTTCTGTCCAGCTCATCAGTTACAAGGTATCTCTGCTGATGATGTCTTGTGAGGTCTTTACGTCCCATCCAGGTCCAACCTGTGGCTGTGAGCCTCTGGACTGTCTTGCAGGGATACCTAAGGCTGGCATTCTCCTGGGTTCAGCTCCCAGAAGTCATTCTGCTTTGCTCTTTCTCAGCTGACACGAACAGCAATTGAGTGGCCCTTTTCCCCTTTGAAGAATGGATGGGAGTATGGCTCATCTGGAGACCAAAGAGAAAGTGGGAGACTCTGAGGGGCAGGACATTGAATTGAAATCAAGGCAC
>JADRCD010203460.1:0-13549 GCA_019843815.1 Montemys delectorum
AAAAAAAAATGTTTGAAACTGCGTCCTCAAGGCAGGAGCTTTAGAGCATAACAATGGCTCCATAATTCAGAATCCTAAAGGTTTAGAAAGGCAGTGGTGGTGTGTGCTAGGCTTGGAAGTAAAGCAGAAAGATGAAATGAACATGGGTAATTATTTACTGATGAAAATGAAAGAAAATACTATTTCCTTAAACAAGGATGTAAAGAGATAGGTAGTTCAGCCGTACCTATCTCAAACTGAGTATTGAGTTTAGAGCCATGTGCAGGTTTTTCCCATAAATAGTATTTGGGAGTTGTGTGGACTAAATATTTAAAGGATCTACAAAGACATTTTAAAGAAGATGGAATGTATCCTGAATATCCTCAGTGCAATTTATGGGCAATTGAGTAATACAATATCAAACATGGGGAAGGATAATGTTTATAGGTTGAAAAGAAGAAATGAAGTCAAATAAATTTTTAGGAAAAAAATAGAAATTCTCAAGTTTTCTAGTTGGAGCATGATTAGGTGGAACTCTTAGGGTGGGGACATTGTGAAGGGGTACAGTGCAAGGAGAGCCAGGAGGTTTAGAGTGTGTAAGTTATTACCTTAGACTGGCATCTCTCTTTCTGTCATCTAAGCCTGGCATTGAAATTATCCTGAAGTAACCAGTTATTTTTCAAACATTCTAGCTCCTTTTGATGAGCCATTTACTCAGACAGAGATCATCTAGGACCCACTCTTGGTGCTAGTCCCCAAAGCATGCAGGACTCTCTCCTGCTTTCAGAATAATAAGGTCCTGTGGACAAAGCTGCAGTATTCAGTCTATGTCTCTTTCATCAACTTTTTCAAAACCACTGCCTCTTCGCGGGTAGATGGCACACACAGACAGAGGTTTGCTTGATAGAACATTGCAGTGATCAGGTGTGCCATTCATTTCCGGTAAAACATATATCTCTCAAGCCCACACCAAAAGTAGATAAGGAGGAAAAAATTGTCTGTGGAGCGCTGTCATGTAGGGGAAGGTGATTCTTCTATTCCCTTTTCTCTAAGCGCAGACAATAGGCAAAGTCTCCAGTCATAGCAGTGTTAAATTTCTAGAGTAGCCACAATACTGACAGTCACTGCGGACAGTGTTTGCTGCCTCCTTGCTTCGTGACTTCTATGAGATTCCTTTGTGAGCTCTGTAACAAAGCAGAGTGCCCTGGGTCACCCAGACTGTGTCATCACTCACCCTCACTATTGTGACTCCAAGATGAGAAAGTTCTATGCATTGTCACTATATTCCTTGCGGTTTGTTCATTTTGATTTAATTTTATTATGAAAATTTTAGGCAAGCAATAGTTCAGAGAAAGGAGAGGACTTCCTACAAAGCAGTGTCCCAGCTGAATTGATGGGAGGGATGCCTGTTGCAGGACAATGCTCCCAAGAGAAGCAAGAGAGGTAAAGATGGCTGATAAGCAAAGGTCTCACTGCTGATGATGTTGACACGCCATTCCAAGCCTCATATCACTGAAAGCAGGGAAATTATACCCATCTCCAACTTCCACAGGAGCTACAGTTCTCTCTCACCTCCAGCCAATGCATTACAGAGTCCTCTTGTTGGTAAAATTGTCGTGTCGCAGAATAACATGTTTCAGTAACCTCTAAGTTTTACATGCATTCCACAGGGAAATTCTGACTCTATTTTCTTTCTTCAGAGAAGTGACAGACAAGCAGTATTGTGATGAGATGTATAACTAATAAGGCTAACAATAACAACAACATCAAAACAAAACAAAACACACGTATTAAAAAAGAAGTCTGGTTTGTTGGCAATCTGTATAAACTCCACCCCCACAGATACCTGGCAGCAGCCAGGTATGCTCCTCCCCATGGTTACCTAGCAAAGGCCAAGCCTATCTGGCCCTATAAAAGGGGCTGGTTGCCTCTCCTCTGTCTTTCTTACTCCTGCTTCTCTCCCTTTTCGCTTGCCCACTTCCTAACCCTCTCTCCCAGTTCCCTTCTCCCCTCTCCACGTGGTCATGGCCGGCCTCTACTTCTCTCTTCTCTCCTCTCTGCCTTTCTCTGCCTCTGCTGCCCTCTTATCTCCCCTCCCCATGCCTTAAATAAACTCTATTCTATATTATACCAGTATATGTCTGGTCCCTCAGGGGGAAGGGATGGCTCAGCATGGGCGCACCGAGGCACCCCCTTCCCCCAAACCCCTCCAGAACATATTCTTACAGCTCTTTCTCTATTTATGATCACGAAATGGTTTGCTTCTGTACTGAGTTCTGCTAATGGGCAGTATTTCTTAGAGGAATGGCTAAAAGGAGAACAGAAACAAGGAAGGGGGAAGTAAGGAGAAACGGGGAGGGGAAAAAGAGGGAAGGGAAAGAAGGAGGGAAGAGGAATATACAGAGAGGAAAGCAAGTAACTAACTAACTGAAATGTCACTTTTGCTTTAACAGTGTTCCCTCCTTCCATGTAAGGTTACACCAACACAGGGCATTTTACTGCCACAGCCTCCGATCATACACAGTTTTCAAGGAACATTGAACAGCTCGGGAAAAAAAATCCTACTTTTGTTGTTTTTGTTTTTGTTTTGTTTGCTTGTTTGTTTGGTTTGGTTTGTTCTCACTCTGTGTTCTTTATATATTTGTTTCTCTATGCTCCTGAACACCATGTCTAGGAATATTGCAAAGAACATTTCTTCATGATAGACATCCAGTAAAACTGAAGACAGCCATTAAATTAAGAATCAATGGCAAATGATCTTACTTTCAGTACAAGTATCCCCCATGCAAGATTTAAATACAATTTCTCATCTGGTATGTTATCTTCTTCTTTAGAGGTCAGATATATATATATATATATGTTTGAAGTTACAATATATAGTGTGCTGAGACTCCCTACAATTGCTAGCTAATCTGATCTCTCTAGCAGCTGTTTCTTGTACAGCTGTAATACAGTAGGATAGCCAGGCTCAGGGCAATGAGACAGAGCACTAAGGAGCATCGCTGCCCTTGCTCTGTCCTTGTGAGGGCCACACTCCTGCCACCACACTGCATTCGGATTATTGCAACAAATTAGCTCCTCTACTTTTCTAGGAATTTCTCATTTCAAGATTTGTATCAGTGGTAGCATGGAGCAGAACAGTCTTCTGGAAACTAATTCAGTTATTGTGGGATTTCGACTCTGAGAGTTTGTCAAGATTTGCTTTGTGTCCCAGAATCTGGTTCATTTTAGTAAAGCTTCAGTGTAATGTTGACTGTATTTTTGATATTTTGCTGGATTGTTTTGTAAATATCCATTTTATCTGTTTGATGCATGATGTCAATTAAGTTTGATGCTTCTCAAACTTTTATTCAAATGGCCTGTCTTTTGTAAAGTGAACTGTTGAATTCATGTACTATTATATCTATATATCTATATCTATATCTATATCTATATCTATATCTATATCTAACTATCTGTCTGTCTGTCTGTCTGTCTGTCTGTCTGTCTGTCTGACTGACTGTCTATCTATCTAAATAGAGTTACACATAGTTGGGTGCATATCCACTAAGGATAATAATTTCTTCTTGGTTAACTGTTACTTGGTTAGAATAAATCTACCCTCTTTATAACGTTTCATTAGTTTTATTTTGAAGTCATTTTTTTTTCAGATAATGGAATAGCAAAGTTTGGTTGCTTCTTCGTCCCATTTGATTGGGTCCTTTTCTCCACCCTTTTGCTGAAATGCTGCATCTATTTTTAAAAGTATGATGTATAGCTAGCAGATAAATGAATTGTGTTCCATGATCCATTCAACATGCCTGTGTTTCTTGATTAATGGAGGATATTGATATTTATAGTTATTTTTGAAAACGATGGGTCAATTGTAGTCATTGTTTTGTTGATTTTTGCATTGCTGTTTGTGACTTAAATGGAACTTTTTATTTTAAAAATAATGTATTCTCATTTCTTTCAACAGACTCTCTGATATGCTAATTCTCTTTCACTCCAAAATAATGCATTGTGTATTCTACTTAGCTTCGGTTGGTTGGCTATAAAATAGGTTATTTATATCTTGGAAAGTTTTTTTTTCTCCTTTAATTGTAATGGATAGGTTTACTGGGTATAGCAGTCTACAATGGCCATCATAGTCTTTTAGGTCTTCAAATGCATTGCTTCAGGCAATTCAATTTTCAAATATTCCATTGAGAATTAGTTATTTTTCTAATTCATTTTCCTTTATATGTGAATTAAATATTTCTCTTTCACTTTCAGTAAGCTTTCTCTATCTTATATACTTAGATTTTTAAATATGCTATGTTGTGAAGAGATACTTTCCTGGTTCTGTCCTCTCGATGTTCTGTGTCTCTATGAGTGTACCGATTCCCTCGTGTGTGGACATCCCTCCTAAGATGTTCTTAAAGATCCCTTGGCATTTTTCTTCCTTATTTATGACTATAACTCAAATGTTTGAGTTTTTCATGGTTTCTCAAAATTCTTTATGTTACTTTTCTGTTTGTTTAATTTTTATATACTTTTCTTTTTTGACCTAGATCCTCTATTAGACTTTTGATTTTTTTTTTTAAATTCTATGTCCTGCTGGATACATTTGACTTGCAAGGCTTCCTGTGAGTTTTCCAGCTGAGTTATCAGGTTTTCAGCCCTTCTTCATTTCAGCTTGAGGGCTGTTCAATGTTTTTGTCTTTTTACTGAATTCTATTCTAAATTCCTGGAGTTTTTTTCTATCATTTCAATCAGTCTTACATTTATTTTCTTGGTCATTACTTAAGTACTTTTATCCTTAGGCTCTTGCTCCTTAATTTCATTGAGCTGCTTTGTGACTTTGTTATGTCACTATTGTTCTTTTAATAATCAAATAAAATATCAGTAAGACAAAAAAAATTTGCCAAAGGAAAGCAATATAAGATTAAGAGAATTAAAAAAAATCCACTGAATTCCTTTTGTGTTGACCATCTTTTGATGAGCATGGGTCTTCCATTAAATGTACTTAATTATTATCACTGATAATCCATTGGACAATACTACTTTTTCCTTTGCAAGCAGATATCAAGTGCGAGAACTTCTTGTTTAGGGACAGAGACTCTGTCCACATTCCTTTCTCAACATTGCGATTCCATTTGGCTTGACTAAGATCAGAGCAGGTCCTATGATCTGCTGCCCCAGGTTCTGTGAATTTATAGGTACAGCCATACACTTGTATCTGGAAGACACTTTTTTCTTCAAACCATTGATCCTTTCAAGCTCTGACAATATTTTCACACTTTTCCACCTAGATCTATGAGTGTAGGGATTTGATGATAGCTTTGCATTTAAGACTGAGTATTCTAACATCTCTCACTCTATGTAGATTTTCTAGTATGGGAAATATGTGTTAGTTACTAACTACTAAAAATGGAATCATATTTTTCTGATTGTAGCTAATGAGTTTATTATGTAAAAATTATGATTATTTTGTTTTTGTAAAAGTGTAATTGATGGTAGACTTTTCTGATGTATTTTTTAACATTTTTTCTTTTATTAGATATTTATTTACATTTCAAATGTTATCCCCTTTTCCGGTTTCCCCTGCAGAAACTCCCTGTCACGTTCCTCCACTCCCTGCTTCTATAAAGGTGCTCCCCCACCCATCCTCCTGCTCCTGCCACCCTGCCCTGGCATTCACCTACACTGGGGCATCAAGCCTTCACAAGAACAAGGGCCTCTCCTATTGATGTCCAACAAGGCCATCCTCTGCTACATATGCGGCTGGAGCCAAGGATTGTTCCATGTGCACTCTTTGGCTGGTGCTTTAGTCCCTGGGAGCTCTGGAGAGTCTATTTTGTTGATTTTGTTTTTCTTCCTATGGGGTTGCAAATGCCTTCAACTCCTTCAGTCCTTCCTCTAACTCCTTCATTAGGGATCCTGTGCTCAGTCCAATGATTGGTTGCTTGCATTTTCCTCTGTATCTGTCAGCCTCTGGCAGAGCCTCTCAAGCTCTCAAGAGACAGCTATTTCAGGCTCCAACCAGCAAGCATTTCTTGGCATCCAGAACAGTGTCTGGATTGGAGACTGTATGTGGGATGGATCTCCAGATGGGGCAGTTGCTGGATGACCTTTCCTTCAGTCTCTGCTCCACATTTTGTCTCCTTATTTCCTCATGTGAGTTTTTTGTTCCCTTTTCTAGGAAGGGCTGAAGCATCAACATTTTGGTCTTACTTATTCCAGAGCTTCATGTGGTCTGTGAATTGTATCTTGGGGAATCTGATCTTTTGGGCTAATATCCACTTATCCATGAGTGCATACCATGTGTGCTCTTTTCTGACTGGGTTACGTCACTCAAGATGATATTTTCTAGTTCCATCCACTTGCCTAAGAATTCCATGAAGTCATTGTTTTAATAGCTAAATAGCACTCCATTGTGTAAATGTACCACATTTTCTGTATCCATTCCTCTGTTGAAGGACATCTGGGTTCTTTACAGCTTCTGGTTATTATAAATAAGGCTGCTATGAACATAGTGGAGCATGTGTCCTTGTTATATGTTGGAGCATCTTTTGGGTATATGCCCAGGAGTGGTATAGCTTGGTCCTCAGGTAGTACTAAGTTGGGTAGTACCAATTTTCGGAGGAATCATGAAACTGATTTACAGAGTGGTTGTTCCAGCTTGCAATGCCACCAGCAATGGAGTTTTCCTCTTTCTCCACATCCTTGCCATTCATCTGCTATCACCTGAATTTTTGATCTTAACCCTTCTGACTAGTGTGAAGTGGAATCGCAAGGGTCATTTTGATTTGCATTTCCCAGATGATTAAGGATATTGAACATTTCTTTAGGGGCTTCTTGGCCATTCGATATTTCTCATTTGAGAATTCTGTGTTTAGTTCTGTACCTCATTTTTACTAAGGTCATTTGATTCTGTAGAGTCTAACTTCTTGAGTTCTTTATGGGGATATATATTGGATAGTAGCCCACTATCGGATATATGATTGGTAAAGATCTTTTCCCAATCTGTTGGTTGACATTTTGTCCTATTGACAGTGTCTTTTGCTTTACAGAAGCATTACAATTTTATGAAATCTTATTCGTGGATTGTTGGTCTTAGAGTATAAGCCATTGGTGTTCTGTTCAGGAAAATTTCCCTACTGCCCATGTTCAAGGCTCTTCCCCACTTTTTCTTCTATTAGTTTCAGTGTATCTCGTTTTATGTGGAGGTCCTTGATCCACTTGGACTTGAGCTTTGTACATTCTTTGAGTTAAGAATGGATAGATTTGCATTCTTGTACATGCTGACTGCCAGTTGAACATGCTCCCTTTCTTGAAAATTTTTCTGGATGGTTTTAGTTCCTTTGTCAAAGATCAAGTGACCATAGGTGTGTAGGTTCATTTCTGGGTCTTCAATTCTATTCCATTGATCTACCTGCCTGTCTCTGCACCTATATCATATAATTTTTATCATTATTGTTCTGTAATACAGCTTGGGGTCAGGGATTGTGATTCCCCTAGACGTTTTTTCATTTTTGAGAATAGTTTTCTCTATCTTGGGTTTTTTTTGCTATTCTAAATGAATTTGCAAATTGCTCTTCTTACCTCTGTGAAGAATTGATTTGGAATTTTGATGGGGATTGCATTGAATCTGTAGATGGCTTTCAGAAAGATGGCCATATTTTTAGATTTGGTTTGCAAGTATTTTATTGAGAATTATTATATCTGTGTTCATAAAAGATATTGGTCTATAATTTTATTTCCTTCCTGGTTCTTTGTGTGGTTTACATAATAGGGCATCTGTGGATTTGTAAAGAGAGTTATGAAATATTCTTTCATTCTTTCAGTTTCTAGTTTGTGGAATTATTTGAACAATATCAGCACTGGTTGAAGATCTGGTAGAATTGAGTTGAATCCATATGCCCCTGGGCTCGTTTGTTTGGGAGAATTTTATTATAGGTTCTATTTCATTAGGTGTTGTGGGTGTGTTTGAATGGCTTATTTGATCTCAATTTAATTTTCAAAAGGCATATATATTAATAAATTCACCTATTCTTTTTAGGCATTTTAGCAGGTTAGTATAATTTTCTGTTCATTTCTGTTTCTTTATTGTCTGTGTGGTATCTCCCCTTTTCAACTCTAATTTTATTAACTTGAATCTTTTTTCTTTGTCTTTTAGTTAATTTAGCTAAGGATTTATCAATCATATTGACTTTTTTTTAGGAACCAACTCTTTCTTTCATTGATTTGTTGTACTGTTTTGCTTGTTAGTTTCTATTTTGTTGATTTAAGTCCTGAGTTTCATTATGTCTTGCCACCTAGTGTTTTGAAAGTTTTATCTGTGTGTTGTTGTTGTTCTAGAGCTCTCAGGTGTACCATTGAGTTGCTAGTATATCCTTCCACTTTAAAAAATGTATCCATTTAGTGCTATTATCTTGTCTCTTTATATAACCTTCCTTGTGTCTCATTAGTTTGGGTATTACCCCAGCTGGTTTTGTATGAACTTGACACAAGCTAGAGTCATAACACCAAAAGAAGCTTCAGTTGAAAAAATACTTCCATGAAATCCAGCTATAGAGCATTTTCTCAATTAATGCTCAGTAGGGGAGGGACCAGCCCATTGTGGGTAGGGCTATCCCTGGGCTGGTGATCCTGGGTTTTCTAAGAACACATGGTGAATAAGCCAAGGGAAGCAAGCCAGTAAGCAGCTCCCTTCCTTGGCCTCTGCTTCAACTCCTGACTTCAGATTCAATCTCTGTTTGAGTTCCTGTCCTGACTTCTGATAATAATAATGTACTGTGATCTAGACCTGTCGCCAAATAAACTCTTTCTTCTCCAGCTGGTTTTTTTTTTGGTTATGGTATTTTGTCACAGCAATAGAAACCCTGAGACAGATATGTTGTGTTTTCATATTCATTAAATTCTAAAACATATTAATTTTCTTCTTGATTCCTGAATTGGCTCATTTTTTATCCAGTAATGTGATATTCAGTTTCTATAGTTTTCTACAATTTCTGTTGATGATACCCAGCTTTAATTCATAGTGGTCAAATAGGATAACATGGTATTGCTCCAATTTTCTTATATCCTTTGAGACTCATTTGATATCTCAGTATGTGGTCATTTTTTTTTTTTTTTTGGTTTTTTCAAGACAGGGTTTCTCTGTGTGGCCCTTGCTATCCTGGAACTCACTCTGTAGACCAGGCTGGCCTCGAACTCAGAAATCCACCTGCCTCTGCCCCCCAAGTGCTGGCATTAAAGGTATGCGCCACCACAGCCCGTATGTGGTCATTTTTAGAGAAAGCCCCATGAGAGCCTGGAAAGAAGGTATATTCTTTTATATTTAGGTGAGATTTTCTGTAAATATCTGCTAGAGCCATTTAATTCTTCTATTTAGTTTATATATATATATATATATATGTATATATACATATATGTATATATTTATATATGTATGTATATATGACTTGTTTACTGGTAAAAGTTAGGTATTCAATCCACCAACTATAACCATGTAAGGCTCAATGTATAATTTTAGCTTTAATACTGTTTCTTTATGAATATTTGTGCACCAGAGGAGCACAAATATTCAAAATTACAAAAAACAATCAATCAATCAAACAAACAAAAAACATGGTGAAATTTTTTCTTTGATGTGTATCCCTTCTGATTAGTTTTTTTAAGGTCCATTTTTGACATTTTAAATAGCTGCACTAGCATGCTTCTTGGTTCTATGTGCTTACAGGAAGTTTTTTCCATTTCTTAAACACATGGTGATATTTATTCTTGATGTTCTGTGGTATATGCTTTTGGTGCCATGTTAAGAAAGCTTTTCTTAACTGTATATCTTAAGTATTTCCTCTAATTTTTGGAGTTTTATAATTCAAAATCATTGATTTGAATTTAATTTTATAATCCATTTTAATTTATTTTATTATTAATTTAATTTATATCTTTTGAGGTTTATACCATCTTCATCCCTCATTTTTCCAATGAGTGTTCAACTTTTCTATTACAATTTCAATAAAATTTCTCTTCAAAGTACTTGTATATTTTGACACTGGCACATATTGATGTGAACCTATCTCTCTATGTGTGTATGTACATTTTTCTATTCTGCATGAACTTTGAATTTGCTTCTTAATCAATATCATAAGGTCTTTTATGTACCAAATGTAATTAGTGCAATTTAAAAAGATTCAACTATTTTATGAAATCAATTTTGTAAGGTACTTAATATAAATATTGACAGAATATGAAGACCAGATCGAGTTATTTTTTATTCCATTTTTATGGTTTCAATGGTATAATTAACTTTTATTTTAAGTGATATTAATTACAGCATTTGAAGTGGCACCGCTAACTCCAAACAAAATGGAAGCCTCTCCAATATCCCCATTAAATTATTAAAAAAATAGCTGGCAAGGCTATAACAGAAGTCAGTTTAGATCCCCAGTGTTTTCAAGATGCAACTACAATCACCTGCACAGCTCAGAGTTGGAGAACCTGGAAGCTTTCATACTCTGGTGCAATGGCAGAAAAAAAGAAAGGAATCAAATGAAGGAAGAGTAGGTGGTAGTAGAGGAGGGGAAAAAGAAAAAAAACAGAGATAAAAGAAGAGAAAAGAAAAGAAAGGCACACTGCAACACAATGAAGAGTTGCTCTGAATGACTGGCTCAATCACTGTCATCTTCTTCACCCTAAAATGGGAATATAAATATAAATAGATAATAAAAGTAATAGATCATAGCACAATAAAGATTACTATTGATATAAACAGGTATCTGACAAGCAAGGATAAAACAGTGCATTAAGAGTTGTTTAAAAAAATTTCATTCACATGTACATGATCCTCTACAGTTACGATTAGAATACCAAGATTCTATGCTCACAAAGTCACAATTTTACCAGTAGACTCAGAAGATTTACAATGTGCCTGAAAATTCCCATATTCTACTTCCAGATTAGCATTTCTAGAGAGATCCTCTCCAACTTGTGCCTACAGCTAAAAGGACCCTTTGTGGAATGGGGTTCCTGCTCTACCTCTGATATAGAAAACACATGAAACCAAGTCATCCTTAGCCTGGCTGTCCATCATGGTTTTTAGCATTCTAGCATTCCAAATAGACAACATTAAAAGATACACTAAATTCTGAGCATAGCTATGCTACAAAAAAAAGTTTAAAATTGATGGTTGTACAGTATTCATTCATATTTGAAATTCTATCCTAGACCAAGCTTGGGGCTGCCATATTGATATTCTTATCATCAAGCAAAGATGACAGCACCAGTCTGATATCTGACTTTAGGGTCTGAGTGTACCCTAAGCTGATGATTAAAGTTTCACACAGGTGAAGCAGACCTATAGTTAGATATAGATTCTTTGTTTAACACAATAATTTTTAAATTCAATTGGAATATGTGTTATTAATTATTGATAGTTGTGAAAATCTCAAAGGAGATGTAAAACTGAAAATGTTAAAAGAGTAAAATTGGTATGGTATATGGAAAAAAATATGGACTTTTGCAATTTCAAACGTGTGTGTGTGTGTGTGTGTGTATGTGTGTGTGTGTGTGTGTGTGTGTTTGTTTGTGGTGTGTTTGTTTGTGTGTATGTGTGTGTTTCTTCACCTTCCTAAAGAAGTTTTAGGACACTCCTGTATATCATGATAAAAATGTGCTTTGACAAAAATTTTAAGAAATTCTGTAAAATTGTTATATCAATTTGTTAACAATAAAGTTCTTTGCTTAGCTTTCTGATCTGGGAGCAGAGCATATTTCCTAATTTATTTAGATCTTTGATTCATTTCATTGACTTTCTACAGCATTTTGTTTATTCATCTTCTGCACACTTTTTGGACCTATACCTGGTGATAGTAATTAATTTATGTTTATTCTTATTTATGTGCTGTGGATGGTAAACAGAGCATACAATCCACACAAACATGGCAACATGACCTACATATGTATAATTGCTCAAAAATACCAAAAGAAGACAGTTATCTGGTGTGGTTCCAACCAGAAATTATATGTGTACCCTTTGTAAAAAAACAAGACAAAACAAAACAAAACAAAACCCCAAAAACCACAAAGATCTTCATTACTGGAGCATCCCTTCAGTTCCTTTATTATATTTAGTGGAAAATTAATATTTAATATGCATCTGTTATAGCTTGTGTAAGAATATGACTGATTTTATTATATTTAAATTTATTCTATAATATTACTAAACTGTGATTTTTGTTTTTTGTTATTTTTCATTTGTTTTGTTTTGTTTTCTTTCAGTTTTAAAATTCTCAATAACATTGTCATTTAGAAGTGTGGATACTTTTCCTTTCACACATTTTATTTTTATGAGTTCTCATATTGCCCTTATTATCTTGCCTGGACATTTTTAGCAATGTGCTGAGTAATAGTTAGCATAAGGTGTCATCCTTTCCTGGCACCTTCATTTAAGAGGATATCTACCAGAGTTCAGTTTGATACATCAGGAACTGGGTAAATAGCCCATTCCTTTCCATTATTACGTTTCCATGTAAATGTTATAATGAATGTTTGTTGAATTTTGTCATATGATATCTTTGTGCTTGAAAATTGTTATTCTTTAGTATGTAAATATGATAGTCTAAGGTGTCAGTTTTTTGATGATTGAGACATCATTGCCAACATGGAGCAAAATATTCTGAGATGTGGCAGGCAACTTTTGGCAATTATATATATATTGCTATTTTATATCAATGTTCAGGAGAGATATTGCTCTGTTTTACTCCTTTAATTTAAGATCTCTAACTACGTTTGGAATTTCATTTTGGTTTAAAAACATAACTTAGTAAATTCTATTTCTGCTTTGATTTGCTGGAAGATATAAAGTATAACACTTTCATTCTTACATATTTGGTGGAACCCAAAAATAGCAAAAATAATTGTTTTGTGGAAGTTTTAAAATTATGAATTCATTTTCCTTTATAGATAGGTTACTTCAATTAAATATTTCATAGCACATAAGATCTTTATCATTGCTCTTTTCAAAAAGAAAGTATATGTATCTAAGATTTATCCATGGTTAGGTCCTTACCAATTTTGGTGTCATTTTTCTGTATATTCAAATTAATGTTGTTCTATTCTGTGTTTTCCTTATAATCCCCTCCTTGACCTAAAAGTGGTTTTAATTTCCTTGTCTTTG
Source organism: Montemys delectorum (assembly GCA_019843815.1). Lineage (NCBI taxonomy): Eukaryota > Metazoa > Chordata > Mammalia > Rodentia > Muridae > Montemys > Montemys delectorum. The sequence goes on from JADRCD010203460.1 coordinate 13,124, forward strand.
GAAATATTATTTCTTACTTAGCATTTGTATTGCTGTGAAGAGACACCATAACCACAGCCACTCTTCTAGGGCAAATATTTAATTGGACCTGGCTTATGGTTCAGAGCTTAGTATATTGAAATTATGGTGAGGAACATGGCAATATGAAGGCTAACACAGTACTGTACAGTTGAATCAAAGGTTATATTGCAAGTTTAAAGCTATCCTGGAGTACAAGAGACCCTACATCAAAAAATATGTGAAGTCACACAAAGAAAGAAATTTCGAGAATAATGAATCAGTTACATCTATGCATTTTTCTTAACATGTTTTTTTCTGCATTACAGAATGCTTGGTATTTATTCTTTGTACTTTTCTAATAGGTTCCTGTATTTATGTATTAGGCTGGCTATGTGTGCTGGTAATTAATAATTTTGGGTTATGCTA
>JADRCD010203461.1:0-18763 GCA_019843815.1 Montemys delectorum
CCTCAGGCTTTCAGAACTTCCATAGTGACTACCACCACAGCTGCACTGTGACTATTCTGAGACTGCCATGTTGTGAGGAAGCCCAGACCAGCCATTCAGAGCTGTCGAATGAAGAAAGACCGACAGATCGATTCAATGGGAAAAAGAGTTTGCCACACAAGCAGGAGAACTTGTGTGAAAATTATAGCATGAGTGTGTCTATAATCCGAAAGACAGGAGGCAGAGGTGGGGGATCCCTAAAAGCTTGTGGGCCAGCTACTCTGGTGTGCATAGCAGTGAACAAGAGAGCCGGTCTCAAAGAAGGCGAAAGTGAGAACTGATGCCTGTGTGTGTGGGACCATTCCCTGTAATGACACACACACAATTTTTAAAAATTTCCAAAGTGGAGAGGTGGGGGTGGGGGTGCTCCAGTCTCTACTGACGACGTCTTGGAGGAGGTTAGGCCGGAGGAAGATGACACCGTCAGGACAGGCTGTTTCCTGACTCTACCTGCACGAGGATCCAGATGGGATCTACTTGGCTGGGGCCAGGGGCCTCTAATCTGGCCAATAATACAGGTGTTTACACATGTAGGGGTAGCTTTATATTAACAGACATTCATCGGAGTTTCCTCTGATGTTTCAACCATTGCCAGCACAACTGTTTTCTCAGAGGCTGAAAAAAAAAGGCTTCTTCCTCTCCCCTCTCCCTCTTTCTCCCCCCTTCCTCTTTCTCCCCTCTCCCTCCTTCTCTCCCCTCTCCCTCCTTCTCTCCCCTCTCCCTCTTTCTTTCCCCTCTCCCTCTTCCTCTCCCCTCTTCCTCTTTCTCTCCCTCTCTTTCTCCCTCCCTGCCCTCCCCCATGTGTGTATGTTTTACTCAAGGTCTCATGTAGCAGCGATTGTCAATATGTAGTGGAGGATGACCTTGAATTTCTGATTCTTGTGTCTCCATGGTGCTGGAATCGCTGGCACACACCCACCCACCCCTCCATCCCTTGGCTCATGTGGTGCTGGGATGGAACCCAAGGCTTCTAGCACAAGCACCCTGTCAACTGACCTGCACCCCAACCCTGGTTTTATTTTGTTTTGTTTTTTTCTCAATTATGTTTTAGATTTATTTTATCTAATGTGTGTTCATGCTCCGTATGTGTAAAGGTGTACCATATGCATGCTTGCTGCTTGGGGTGGTCAGCAAAGGATGTCACATCTCCTGGAACCAGAATTACGATTGGTTGTAACCACCATGTGGGTATTGAGAACTGATCCTGGGTCTAACTGCCAAGCCATGTCTCTAGTCTTCTGTTTTCCTTGTTTTTGTTTCTTTTAAATTTAAGATTAATTTATTGTTATGATGATGATGATGATGGTGATGGTGACAACGGTGTGTGTGAGTGCTTTGCTTGTATGTGTGAAGGTGTACCACACACATGCTTGGTGCTTCAAGAGCACCAATGTCTCAAGGGTTGTGGAGAAGTTGCAGGAGTCTGTTCTCAATTTGCAGTGTGGGACCTGGGACTTGAACTCAGACTGTCAGGCTTGGGCAACAAGTGCTATTTATTACCTGCTGAGCCATCCCACCAGCCCTGCCTTTAAATTTTATATTCTCTCTTACATTGATCAGCAGAAACTCTTCCCCTCACTCTAGGGCTTCATAAAAGACATGGCAATTGTGGGATTCTTTTCTTTCCAGGGGTGCTCCACCCCATCCTCTGCCTTGCAGGGGTGCGACCTGCCCTTCTCTGATTCTTGACTTGGATCAAGGCTGGAGAAAAAGACAGGTGGGTAGAAAGATGCCTAGGGAGGCTGAACAAGGAATTTGGTTTCCAAGGCAACCAAGAGCTAGTCTTCAAACCCTCTGAGCATCATCCTTTGTCCTGCTAATAACCAGGTGCAGTTACCTCTGTTACCCCAGCCAATGGGGTGGGCGCCAGAATGGGTTCCTCAGAGAAGGTGCAGCTGTTCCTCTTTCATCTACAGACCCTCCGTCTTCCTCAAACACACCCCTGCCCCAAATCTCTCCCACCCCAATGTTTTGGTGTGAAGGCTACCCCCAAGACTATTTCCCCATGTGTTCTGCCCCCCCCCCCAGCCCTGTGCTCCATGTGATGAGTCCATGTTGCCGCCAAAATTCAAGTTCAGTGTGAACTGCAATTATAACAGTGTGAGGAGGTGCGGCTGCTGAGGGCCTGCAATCCCAGCAGTTGGGAGGACCAGGCAAGAAGGAAGATCTTGAATTTGAGGCCAACCTGGGCTACATAGTGAGACTTCCATCTCAAAAGTCAGATAGGGGGCCCAGTGATGCCTCAGCTGCTCAAGGCACCCAGATGGCCTCGTAGAACCCCCTGGAACTCCCGTTCTAGGGATCCAATGCCCTCTTTTGGCTTCTGTGGTTCCAGGCACAGCTGTGCTATACTAACATACATGCAGGCAGCACACTCACACATGTAAAATGATAAATTAATAAAATAAAGGTGTGGGATTTTAACAGGTGATTAGGCTGCAGGGCCCCGCCTTCCAGGTGGGATTATGGATGTGATTGACGATTGACAGGGCGGTTTATTGTCATAGGCGTGGGCTTCCCATGAGAATGAGTAGCTTCTGATTTCCCTTCTTCTGCCCAGTGCTTGCCTCTCAGCCATGATGATTTGGCCAGACTGCTTTAGAAGATAAGGCCCCTTGATCTTGGACTTCCAGCGTCCAGAACCAAGAAGCAAACATCTATAGTTTAAAACTTACCCATTTTGTGGTTTTGTGTTATATCTACAAGAAGACAATATATTTGCTTTTTAAGACTTATTTTTACTTACACATATGTATGTGGGTGTCTGTGGCCAGAAGAGGGTATTGGATCTCTGGGAGCTGGAGTTACAGGCAGTTGTGAGCTGCCCAATGTGAGTGTTGGGTAGGAACCAAACTCAGATCCTCTGGAAGGGCAGCAAGCACTCATACCCTCTCCGTCATCTCTCCAGGCTCAGCAGCACCGGTCCTCAGAGCACCGTCCAGGCTCGCCTTTGAGATCATGGTGCCTGGGGATTCTGATGTGCCTGTGCTACAGGGACAACAGCCTGAGTCTGAGCTCCAGAGAGAAAGTGGGCATGCTTGGCATGTCTTGGAGTCATAGGCAACTCCTATGTCCCCGGATGTCAAGTAAGGTCTGTTGGAGGCGAAGGAGAGCCAGCAGGCACTGGACTCACACTATGTGACAGGCTGACATTGTGGGTGCCCAGCACTGCAGGGCTCCTGGCTGCAGCTGCTTAGGCTCCTGATCTCATAGAGGAGGGAAGGAGGCCTGGAAAGGTAGGTCTTCCCTCCATGGTATCCTAAAATGCCTCCTTATGCTGACTTGTGGATGGGATTTAGACCTGAGTCTCTCTCCCTGTGCCGGAGGAGGCCAGAGAGTGATGTCAGGTGTCTTGCTCAGTTATGCTCCTCCCCTTTATTTAACTCATTGATTACCTTTTACATGTTGTACTGGCTAGTTTTGTGTGTCAACTTGACACAGGCTGGAGTTATCACAGAGAAGTGAGCTTCAGTTGGGGAAATGCCTCCATGAGATCCAGCTGTGGGGCATTTTCTCAATTAGTGATCAAAGGAGTAGTGCCATCCCTGGGCTGGAAGTCTTGGGTTCTATAAGAGAGCAGGCTGAGCAAGCCAGGAGAAGCAAGCAAGCCAGCAAGGAACATCTCTCCATGGCCTCTGCATCAGCCCCTGCTTCCTGACCTGCTTGAGTTCCAGTCCTGACTTCCTCTGGTGATAAACAGCCATGTAGATGTAAGCTGAATAAACCCTTTCCTCCCCAACTTGCTTCTTGGTCATGATGTTTGTGCAGGAATAGAAACCCTGACTAAGACACATGTGTTTATGTGTGAGGCAAATATGTTCATATGAGTGTGTATGTGTGTATGGTGTGTGTGTTTATATGAGTTTGTGTGTGTTCATATGAGTGTGTATGTTTGTGTTCATATGAATGTGTACGTATATTTATATGAATGTACATATGTGTGGTATGTTTGTGTGTTCATATGAGCGAGGCTGTATGTAATGTGTGTTCATATAAGTGTGTGTGTGTGTGGTGTATGTGTTTTCATATGAGTGTGTATGCGTGGTGTATGTGTGCGTTCACATGAGTATGTATGTGTGTTCATATGAATGTGCATATGTGTGGTGTGTTTGTGTGTTCATATGAGTGTTGTGTTTGAAGTTGAGATAAAGAGTCTCCCATAGTCACTTTCAACCTTGTTCATTGGAGCAAGGCCTCTCACATGAACTCAAAGCTTGCTGACTGGACTAGTCTGGCTACCCAGCCTGCTCTGTGCATCCACAGCCTTTCCCTGCCTTTGGAGTTCTGGAGTTATAGATGGACTTCCATGGTTACCTGGTATTTTCATGAATGCTGGGGATCTGAACTTGGATCCTTGTTCTTGTGTAGTAGGCCCTTCAACCACCTTTCTAGTCCCATATTCTTATTATTTGTTGCTATTCTTGTTATTTTGCTTTGTTTTGACAGGGTCTCCTTGTGTAGTCCTGGCTAGTCTGTAACTTGTTATATAGACCAGGCTGGTCTCGAACTCATAGAGATCCAACTGCCTCTGCCTCCCCAGGGCTGGATTAAGGACGTAAATCACCAAGTCTGGCTCCCACTTTCTGTTTTTGACAGTCTCACTGAACTCAGAGTTCACTAGTTTGTCTATGATAGAAGCTCCAGGGATCCCTGGCATCTTCTTCTCTCTCACCCCAGAGCTTGGGTTGCAGTTGTGTGTTGCTGTGACTGGCTTTCACATGGGCTCTGGGGATCCAAACTCAGGTTCTCACACTTTACCTACTAAGCTGTCCTCCCAGTACCGGGCCTTTTTGTTTCTGTTGTTGTTGTTTGTTTATACTTACCTTTAATTGTGTGTGGCTTTTCCAGTAGTCCATCATGAATATAAAGGATCAATTTAAGTCTCACTCTGATTGGTGCCTGAGTTCCTGTGTGGCTCAGACAGACAACAGTTGGAGGACTATGCTCTTTCAAAGGACCAGGGTTCAAGTCCCGGCACCCACACCGTAGCTTACAGCCTTCTGTAACTCCAGACTTAGGGGACTTGCTGCCCTCTTCTGGCCTCTGTAGGCTGCAGTCACATACATGGTGTACAAAAACAAAACAAAACAAGGACAACTACTACAAACCAACCAACCAACCAATCAACCAACCAACCAACCAACCAACCAACCAACCAACCAAAGAAAACCATGCAGACAAAACAATCATACACATAAAAACAAACAAACAAACAGACAAAGGCCAAAGAGATGACCCAGGAGGGAAAGGTACTTGCCTCCAAGCCTGTTGACTTAAGTTGGATCCTGAGAACTCACCTGGTGTAAGAAAAACAAAACAAACAACAAAAACAACTCTCACAAGTTGTCCTCTATGCCTGTGCAAGAAGGCACACACACACACACACACACACACACACACACACACACACACACTAATTATTAAAATAGGAAAAATACAAAAATAATTCATAGTGTAACATTGTAGCTGCTCTTCGCTACTTTGTGGGTTCTTCTTTTCCACACCCTTTATCCCTCCTTCACCCCACATCACTAGACAGGAGAGAAAGAAGAATAGTGGGGAGAGAGATCCCTGAGGTCTGGCTTCATGCTAGAATGAGAGTCTGGGTGCGGGCTGTGGTGTATACTCACACACATGCTTGCGCAGGAAGGGCCCAGGCAGTATTGGGTCTTATGTGGTTTTCTCTGGTGCAGGATGGAGCTCGCTTGTTTTCTGTAGTACTTGGCCTCATTGGCTCAATGGCTCAATGGCTCAATTGGAAGGAAAATGCCTATACTACCTACCAGAATGAAAGATCCCACAAGCCAGCCCTGCCAACCTTGGGAACAAGCATCATGATCCATGGTGACCTCACTTTCTGATCCTCAGTTACAAGGAATCATAAGTTACTTTTCTGAAGCCGTGAGTCACCATTGTTTACAAAGTCCTACACTTTGTGCCATTTGTTTGGGTCATAGTAGGGAGGACAAGAGGCCCCTGAGTCTGCTGAGCACCATCTTCCCTTAGCCTAGCTACTGTGGCTTTCCAGTGGTTCCAAGACTTCCTAATGCTTCCCTCCCCACATCATAACTGATCCAGGACAAATGCCCCAAACTGTACGAGCCCCTCTCCAATCCTTTGGGGGAGCCATTTTGGAGCCATTTGCACTGTCCTGAGGTATCTTCCAGTGAGTCTTTTCTGGTCCAGGCTTGGCACAAGGGAGCCTGGGTGTGAAGCATTGCCCCAGATGCTGCCTTCAGCCAGGCCAGGCATCAGAGTTCAGAGATGCCTGCTCCCCATGTCCCTTATACCGGGGGCCACAATGAGAATTCAGAGCACGACTCAAGTATACCGTCTAATAGGATGGGCCACCTGGAAAAGCCACATACAATTAAAAGTAAATAATGAAATAAAGTCTCCTAGTCAGAGGAAACATCGGTAGAGACTAAGGCATGAATCCCATCTCACTAACTGACAGTGAGTTCACCTCGTCATTTATAGAAGGGTGACAGTAATTCCTATCTCAGAGGGTGTGATCCGTGTGCCAGCAGGGACTGCTTCATTTCCAAAATTTAAATTGCTCTTAGCTCTGTCAGCCTTCTCTATCCAACTCAGTCTGACTCCAGGCAGGAGGCAATCAGTCTCCGCCATCAGTGGGCGAGCCTCCCCAAAGCCTTGCACAGCTCACAGCTTTGGGGACTGGATGACTCTTGTGTCACTGTGACCAAGATGCCTGATAGAACAGCTGAAGCCCATCGTGGTTGGGAAGCATGACAGTGGGAGGGGAAAGAGCTGGGGCTTGGGTGGGGTAAAAGTCGAGGAAAAGAAGTAGCAAAGACTAGCTACAATGTTGCACTATGAATTGAGTATTTTTGTATTTTTTCCCATTTTAATAATTGTTTGTGTGTGTGTGTGTGTGTGTGTGTGTGTGTGCTGTGCTTGCACACGAGTGTCTGGTGCTCACAGGGGCCAGAAGAGGGCATCAGATCTCCTAGGACTAAAGCTGCAGAAGATTGTGAGCTACAATATGGGTGCTGGGACTTGAACCCAGTCCTTTGAAAAAGCAATGCTCTTGACCACTGAGGCATCTCTCCAGCTTTTTTTTTTTTTTTTTTTTTTTTTGAGACAGGATGTCAGGTACTCGAGGCTGACGTTGAACTCCTGTCCCTCTTGCCTCCACCTCCTTCCAACTGGGATTCCAGGCATGTGATCCCACACCCAGCTATAAATACGGTTTCATAGCTGCTCTTTTTCACCTGATGCCACACTGCTAGTCATCGAAGCCATGAGCTGTGTTGGCAGTAGGGAGAAGCAGGTTTTCTGCATAGACTGTGTGGGAAGCGATGCTTGGAGACACCATGTGGCTCCAATCCAGGCACAGTCCTCTGCGCAGTCCAATCCTCTGGAGGAGCCGACTCCAGAGCAGGGGAGGCAAGGGCTACCACACCCTGAGCCTTGCTTCCCAACACCCCTGCTCAGCTTATAGGGAGATGAGCTCACTGCCCATCAGGGGGGGGGGGGGGGGGGGGGGGGGGAGAGCGTGCAAACTGCTTCTCAGACCCTGCACTTTCTTTCTTCCTGCCATTGGCTCTGGGGTTCAATGAAGAGACCCAGAGCTTGTACAGAGCGAAGAGGGAGTGGCCAGGAGGTGGTACTCCAAGCTTGCGCAGGACCTTCACCACTCCCGCTCTGTCAGCCAGCTCCCTCTCTTGCAGTCACGGTGAGGCTTTTGGGAGACATGGGCTTCTGCTGTCCCCAGTTTCCCTGAGGTGCTCCTGCCTTGCTCATGGCTTGTCACCTGGGCCAGCAGTCAGCCCCTGTTCCCGACACCCCTGAATGGGATCTGTCCTTGGGCCTGCTGAAGTTGAGGTTGCCTCTGGAAGTTGTAAGGATTACCAGGAAGTTCCCCTCAGCATCCACCTCTCCCTCCTCCCTTCTTGGTTGCTCAATCACCAAAGGCTTTGCATGGGTCTCACTGCTCCAGAGAGGCCTGGGTTGGCCTAGACCAATTGTTTTCAACCTGTGGGTTACCACCCCTGGGAGGGGCGGGTTGAAGGAGCCTAAGACCATGGGAAAGCACAGATATTTATGTCACAATTCATAACAGTAGCAAAGTTACAGTTATGGAGTAGCAACAAGAATAATTTCATGGTTGGGGGGGAACCCCAATACCACAGCACGGGGAGCTACTGTATTAGAGGATCACAGCCTTCGGAAGGTTGAGAACCACTGGCCTAGACTAAGTGTGTTTTCTGTCTTCTAGCTTGCCAGGATGCTGTTTAGCACAGACAAGTATCTCTACTGCTGTGTGGAGTCGCCCCTGGGAAGGTGGCTTCCCAGCTCTCTCCAGCGGTGTCCTGCTGGGAGCCGGAAACCAGCCATTTGGGAGCATTCAAACCACTTGTGCCTGCACACCATGAGCACTGCACATCAGAGCTTCCTTCCCTCCTAGAACAGCACAGCCCTGGGCCCTCCCACTGACTGAGCGGCCACCCTACGAGGACCAGAGTGGACAGAGGAGCAAATGAAGCTGATGCCTTGGGAGGCAGAGTGGACGATGGGAAGAGTGTGGAGTGTGGCACAAGTGTGGTGGCACAATCTGCAATCCCAGAACTCTGGAGCTGGAGGCAGGAGGAGTGGAGTTTTAAGGTCATCCCCAATTACATAGCAAAAACTGGGCCAGTTTGGTTATGTGAAACCGTGTGTGTGTGTGTGTGTGTGTGTGTGTGTGTGTGTGTGTGTGTTTTCATTTATTTGCTGGCTTGCTTTTGAGGCTAGCTTAGGCTTGTGGAAATTCTCCTGTTTCAGCCTCACGAGGTTGGAGTTAGTGGCTAAGGGCTAAGGATGTAGCCTTGGTCGGTGCCTGTTTACGCCTAGCCTCCCGGCTTTTTGGTTATATCTTCCCATTTTCTGGGGAGCATCCTAAATGGCACAGCTTGGCAGAAGCGGTGGGGGTATCAGAAGCGTTCACAGTTGATCAGGACCTTCCACCCTCTGCCAGTGTAGACTGTGAGGGCTTATGTTTGTCAGAGAGCAAAGCTCTCTAGTTTGTGAGTGTTACTGGTAAGTCCTTCCTCCCCCCCCCCTCCTTCCATGGAACCAGCTTGCAAGAGAGCTGCTATTTCTGGCTCAGTCAGGAAGCTGAGGGCTCAGCCATCACCACCCCAGATGCCGGCCCAGGCACTAACCCTGCTGCATGCAGGTGTCATGGCAGCCATTTTCTCATGTGCTCTACGGCTCTACCGCACCCACCGTGATGCACTCCAGCAGATGCCCAATGCTGCACCCTAACCTTGTTTAAACTTCCAATTCTTTCTTGCTAGGATTGGCTATATTAAAATATATTAGTATATCTAGGATGAATATCTTAAAACAGACTCATATTTATCTTGTGTATGTGTACCATGGGGTCAGAAGACCACTTTGGGAGTCAGTTCTCTCCTTCCACCATGGAGATCCTGGGGTTTGAACTCAGGTTGTCAAGTTTGGTTGCAGGTCCCTTTACCCACTAAGCCACATTGCTGCTCCCAGGATAAACATTTAAACACATCCCTTGATGTATTTCTCAGCACCTCTGTCTACACCACCCCAAGAGAAAAAACTTGGGGACACGTTCATTTCCTCTTTCTCATCCCAGTGCCCCTTGACATCGGTGTACATCTACTGCACCGTCCGTTCCCAGGACCCTGAAGGAGCCCTTGAGTTTTGAGCTTCTCCTGCATCATCTCAGGTTGTTATTCTCCCTGCAGTGTAACTGTGCCTCTGCTTTGTCACCGCACTGTGGCTGGGTCTTGCTCTCCACATTTTAAGCTCTTTTTAGTCTTCCACCTGGGTCTGATTTTGAACTTGTAAATGTTTTCTGCTCTGTTTCCCTTCTGGATCTGCTGCTCTCTACTCCCTTCCAAGGTTGCAAATAAGCAAATGAAATAGGCAACTCCAGGGCCCAGTGCTTCCACCCGCAAGCTCTGCAGAGGGGTCTCACCAGGGTCTCCACTGCCCAACTAGCCCTAGGCTACACGTGTACTTTCTTTGTATCCTTCCATCCTTGCCTGGGGCCTTTTAAGATCCCCAGACTCCTGCTGTTCTGAGGTAGTATTTCTTTTGTGTGCGCACTCCTGGGATTACAGGCTGAGCATGCCCGCTCCCAACTTTTCTATGTGAGTACTAGGATTTGAACTCACGCTTGTGCGAGAAGCACTCACTGATCCATGTTCCCAGCCTCTACTCTAATGTTTCTTAGGTTACTGTATTTCTCCTCACTAGTTCATCTAGAAACTGGCCTGCTCTCAAGGTTGGTGCTGACAGATCCAGTCTCCAGTTTCTGCTGAAGTTCGCCCTTCTCTCTAGTCTTGCTCTCCACCCCATTTCCTCTTTCCAAATGCAGATTTCAGAGTAGCCACCATCTCTTCACTTCCTCTATTGAGTTTGAAATTCTGGAGTGTGTGTTTTGAGTTCCCCAAAGCCTTTATGTGGGTTGTGTGTGTCCTCCATCAGAGAGGCCCCTGTCCTCACACTAAGAGCAAGGGACCCTGGTCCCCTGGATTGTTGCTTTTCTTTCCCTGAACAGTGACAAGAATCTCATGGTTAGTTCAGTCTGTAGCTATCAGAGGACAAGGGCTGGTGGCATACTGTCTGGCCAGACTGGGGACCCTTCACAGAGATGCCTGGGAGGGCCATTCATACTCTTAGGCTTGACAGTGGGAGCAGCTGGCTTCTGGCCAAAGCTATACAAACTCCAGAGAGGAGCTGACCCGCCAGTACCATGTCAACTGTAGAGACATTGATACAAATGAATGCTCTGGTGACAGCAATGAAAATCCTTATTCTCAGAGAGTGAGGGTTGGGTGAGTCCTCTGTACGGAAGGAAGGGACTCATGTGGCCTTGTGGCTAGGCAGTGTTCACTCCTTGCTTTAATTACACTTATTTTCTTCCCTATGGCAGCTTCCTCTGCACCTGAGATGATCTGGCCAATCAGATATGAACAGAGACGAAGGTGCCACTCCCAGTGCTTTTCTGGTTGTAGTGATGCAGGCCTCCTTTGAGGGTGGCAGAGCTCCAGGACGGAAGCCAGACATGTTTCCTGCAATGCCTTCTCCCACCCCCCAGCTCCCCTTCTCTTCCCAGCTCCCCAGCTCATTGGCTGGATTGCATCTGTGCCAAGTCTGTGCAAGTGGGGTTGATATCAAGGTTCTGCTAGCAATGAAGGTGGATGTCGATTTGAGGAGGCATCCACCAACAGCTGCTTGTGTTAGTGAGGGTATATAGTTTTTTGTTGTGGTGATTTCTTTCTTTCTTTCTTCCTTCCTTCCTTTCTTTCTTTCTTTCTTTCTTTCTTTCTTTCTTTCTTTCTTTCTTTCTTTTTAATGTTTATTGCGACCTTCACACACTTTGACCTGCTGACCATCTTGCTGGCCCTGATCTTAGACTCTTACGTGGCCAAATGGAGCACCGTTTCATTGATTTGTCTTTTCAGATATACATAGAGCTTCTGTGTACAAGATTATAAAAACAATCACAGGCCAACAAGATAGCTCATACAGCCTCCAAGCCCAGTTTGATTCCTGGGACCCACATAGTAGGTGAGAGCTGACTCCTGATGTTGTTTTCTGATTTCCACATGTGTCCTGTGGGGGGCACTGGGATCATCCCTGCAGCTGGAGTTACAGGCAGTGGTGAGCTGCTTGGCATGCGTGTTGGGAACTGAACTCAGGTTTTCTGGAAGAGCAGTTTGTGCTCTCAACTGCTGAGTCATCTCTCCAGTCCCAGGTTGTCTGGTATTCAATATGGAGACCAGGTTGACCTTGATATCCTGGGAGTGTTAGGATTGCAGGTGTGTGCCGCCAGGCTTGCCCTTCATGTATCTTAAAAACGTTAAAGTTATTGCTTGATTTAAATATTTATACTTTGTTTGTTTGTTTGAGACAGGGCTCATTGCTTAAACCTGGCCTGGAACTTGTTGTGTAGACCAGGCTGATCTTGAACTCACAGACGTCTGCTTGCCTCAACTTGGAGGCTGGGGATTAAGGGAGTGTTCAGCACACCTTCTCCTTGCATACTTTAAACACACAAAGCTGTCCTTCAGTATCTGCAGAGGAGTGCCCTCCCCACAACCGAGACCAGAATCTGCAGATGCTTATTTGCATAAAATGGCATGATATTTGCATATAACCTAGGTGCATCCTCTCTAATAGTTTAAAATGGCTCTAGATTTCTGCTATGACCCAACTCAATGCAAATGCTATGTAAATAGGGAATAACGGCACAAAGAAGTCTGTTCATATTTAGTACAAATGCTGTTTTTTTTTTTTGTTTTTTGTTTTTTAAATATAGGTTAGATCAAACGTTTGCTAAATCCATGGATTCGGAGCTCTCAGATACTAAGTGTTTGTTGCCTGAGTCACTGCTGGTGTGCTGGTGCGATTCCAGCATCTTAGGGGTAGAGGTAGGGGGGATGAAGAACCTGGGGCCAGCCTTGGCTACCAGAAAGCTTGACTGGAAAACAAGTAAATCCCCAAACAAACAATTTAAACATGACTCCATGATTAAAATAAAAATATATCAGCATACTGCTCATGTCTCAGGCTCTACTTGGGTTTTAACCTTTGCCCTCTGAGACGGAGTCTCATGTAGCCCAGCCTAGCCATGAGCTAATTTGCTTCCCAGCTTAGGACAACACTGTACTTCTGGCCCTCTGCCTTCATCTCCCCAAAGCTGGGATTACAGGCCCATGTCATTACCCTCAACTCAGTTAGTTAGTTAGTCAGTTAGTCAGTCAGTCAGTTAGTTAGTTAGTTAGCTTATTCATTTTATTTTTGAGACAGTGTCACTGTATAGACCAGGCTGACCTTCAACTCCAGGTGCTAGGATTAAAGGTGTGTGCCACCCTGCCCAGCTGTGTGTGTGTGTACACACATGTGCACAAGTGGAGGTCAGAGGACAGTTTGCAGGAGTTGATTCTCTCCTTTTAACGTGTGGATCCTGAGGATCAAAACTTGAGTCATTAGGCTCTGGGCCTTTACCCCTCTAGCCACCCCTCCCTTTTTTTTTTTTTTTCCAAGACAGGGTTTCTCTGTATAGCCCTGGCTGTCCTGGAACTCACTCTGTAGACCAGGTTGGCCTCGAACTCAGAAATCCGCCTGCCTCTGCCTCCCAAGTGCTGGGACTAAAGGCGCGCGCCACGACCGCCCGGCTGTTTAGAGCTTTTTAATAGCATTTCCTCTTTTTCATCTTTCTAGCTTCTATCTGTAAAAGCTGTGGCTCCTGCTACCTGTTCTGGTGTCATGCCGTGTCCCTTCAGCTGGGCCTCCTCTCCTGCTACCCTGGGGAAGTAGGCTTGATCTCCATCACCTGCGTGGCTGTTGGTCCACTTGGCACCTGTAGGCACCTCCGCTTCTATATAGGGTTGCTGATGCAAAGTGTTGTGTTGAGGGAACAGTGGCTTGTTCTCTCTCCAGAGCCTGGGTGCCACTGGCTGGGATCTTCATGTCACAGACCTCAATTCACTGTTTTCCGTATAATTTTGTAGTTGTAATTTTTAAGGTGTCACCAACTCTTTCTTTCTTTCTTTCTTTCTTTCTTTCTTTCTTTCTTTCTCTCTTTCTTTTTTTCTTTTTTCTTTTTTTTTGGTTTTAACACTTATTATTTTGATTGTGTTCATGTGTTTGTGTAGTACACACCACAGCACATGTGAAGTGTTGAGAGAGTGGCCTGCAGAATCATTCTCTCTTTCTACCAGGTGGGTCCCTGGCATCAAACTCAGGTCATCAGGCTTTGAAGCAGGTGCCTTCAGCAGCTGAGCCATCTTAGTGGCCCAGTGACCAGCCTTTTTTGTGGAGGGCCAAGACAGAACCTGTTTTAGGATCGCTGGTTTCGACTGCCTCTGTGGTAGTTCCTCAGCTGAGCCAAGGAAGTAAGAAAGGCACAGATGACAAGACACTCAGGGATCAGTTGTGCCCACACAGCGCTGTGTGCGGACCCCCAGTGCAGGCTTGATTGGGCTTGCTCTCCCCAGAGGATGCCATGGTCTTCTGTCCCAAGGCACATGATGAATGGAGTTCCCAACAGCATTTTAACTTGAAGAATACAAAAATGAGATCAAACCCCCAAGCCCTGCTAGCTCCCGTTACCACCATGCTTTTGGAGAAGTGTATAACTTGAGAAGTGAAAGTCTTGGTGGTCACTTTGTACGCCTTTAACAAGTGTCCCTGGGCAGATGGAGCCGCTTCCTCTCACTTTCTCAGAACCAGAGAGCAAGAGCCCAGGGCATGTGTCATCTCCAGCTATGTAGTGCCTCCATCCTGCCCCACAGGTGTGTCTGCACAGAGGAAGGTCAGAGCTCAGACTTCCATCTGGCTTAGCAGACTCTGGAATCCCTAAAAGGCTGAGAGGTTACTTAGACACTCCGTAAACCGCTACCATCCAAAAGGGGATGATGCTGACGATGTCGATGATGACCGAGGCTCCTTTTCCAAAAACTTCCTTACCAAGTTTTCTTGTAAATAAACAGACATAATTTTTAAAAAATAAGTTTTTATTTATCTGATGTAAGTATGTGTATCTGTATGTGTGTCTGCTCATGCCACAGTGAGTATGTATGGTGGTAGTCAGAGGACAGCTTGCAGGGACCCCAGGATTCACTGGTTGTCAGTCTCTGTGGCACTCTGAGTCATATTATGGGCCTGCAAATGGATTTTTACATGACCCCTAGCCATGCATGATGGTACGTGCCTGTGATCCCAGAACTCGGGGGATAGGGGTGGGGCAGGAGGATCAGGAGTTCAAGGCCAGGCATGGCTAAGTAAGACCTTGCCTCAGAACAAGTC
Source organism: Montemys delectorum (assembly GCA_019843815.1). NCBI lineage: Eukaryota > Metazoa > Chordata > Mammalia > Rodentia > Muridae > Montemys > Montemys delectorum. Next base: position 14,842 of record JADRCD010203461.1, read on the forward strand.
AACCAATCAACCAACCAACCAACCAATCTACCCAGATTTAGAGAGAAGGGGCAGAAACTGACCATTGTGTTCTTGGGAGACCTTCCATTCCCTCAGAGGCATCCGGAGCAGGTCTCCAGGTACCCCCAGGTACCCCTTGGTCCCTCTGTCCTTTCCCTTTAATTACGTCACAGTCCAGTTCCTTACCTAGCCTTCTCTGTGATAAGCATAGGGTGGGTGAATCACAGTGCTGGCTCTCCCATCCCTTGTAGTGACTTGCCCTGTCACCCACTAGATGGCGCTCTCGACCACCTGGTTCCTTACTTGGGCTCCCAGCATAGCACCAATTTGGGGGTGGGGGCAGGAGCAGTGCTTGGAGAATAAATGTGGGTAGGAGGGAGAGACTGAAGCTCAGGGCTCAAATACAGTTCACGCTGGAATTGCAGGAGAACCTCGTATTTGCTTCTTTTTAGTGGAGGCTTTAAGGAAACACTGTGGCTTCGAATCCAATCGACCATCAGGAGCGGGGCTCCTAGATGACCCCCTCCATCAGGGTGGCATCCCAGAGGTAGGCTGGGATGGGGAAGGTTTTTGTTTTCTGTTTTCTCCCCCAGGAAGCCAGGAGGGTGTCAGCACAGTGAAGCATCTCTCAGAACTTGATTTGTGTCCCCTGTTACTTGGGGACATGTTGGACGGGTGACTGACACGCACCAGAGACAGTGGAATGGTGATTGATCAGTGGATAAGCCTGAGGCAGCAGAGGAGACGGCTGTGCTCTGGGACATACGTGCTCTGTCTGGCAGTTTCTCCTGACATCCCAACCAGATCTCCCTTCTGTGGAGAAGGGCCCTCCACAGAGGGAGCCACCATGTCTGGCAGACTCTGGGTACAGCCCACAGTCAATGGCTAGCTAATGCTAACTAAGTAAGCCAGAAGCTGTACTCTTCTTCAGATCTGGATAGGTCTAATGTACAGCCGATGTCCCCAAGCTTCCCTGAATCTGCCCAGGGCTGGACTTAATTCTAAGACCACATTCTTTCTGTCTTAGTCTTTTTCTGTTGCTGATAACACAATCCCACAGGCTGGGTAAGCAATCAAGAAAAGAGGTTAGTTTTGGCTTATGGTTCTGGTCCAAGGTCAGGGGCTCCATCTATGATGTCCTTGTTGGCAGAATCCCGAGGTAGCACAGGGCATCACATGGCAAGAGGCAATGCTCTCATGAGATCTGGCCAGCTGGCTTCTGTAACAGGGCCACTTTGGAGATAACCTATTAACTCATCAATCCATTAATCACAGGAGTGGATTAATCCACTTGGGAGGGCAGAGCTCTCTATCTCCTAATCTCTCGTAATGGGGATTAAACTTCAACACTCATTCTGAGAGAGATAATCCACAGTGTTTATTGAACCCCTCCCTTCCCTGACCTTTGCCCTTACCCTCTGGGGACTTGTCCCAACCCGCCATCCTCCCTCTAGCAAACCCTGATCCCAGGCTCTGCTTCCAAGCAGTCGAAGGTAGGGATCCGTTCTGTGTAGCACTTGGCGTGCAGTCCTATCGTACTGTGCATCCCCGATAGAGAGACGTCCATATTCATGAGACTCTTCTCAGCTGACGGGCCTTGGGAAGTGGACCCGATTGTAGTGGTCTGTAGATGGACACCTCTCCAGTAACTGGTGATGGGGAGTCCATTGCCGGTGGTCCTAGGATGGCAGAATAGCTGCTCACACTACTATTTGTAATGGTCAAGGATAAAATTCAGGATAAAATTTAAACCGGTTCCTGGTATTTAAGAGCTACAGGGGGTGGTGTGGGGGTGTGTGTGGGGTTTGCAGAGGATGCTGAGTAGGGAGGGAGGGCTGATTATCACTGACAGGACCTAAGAAAACCCTCCCCTTCCACAATAGAGGGCAGGTGGAATACTTGGTGCAGGGCCTCAGGACTGAGGACAGCATTGAGTTCCCAGCCTGCAGAGCTCTCCTGTATCAATCAGCCCACTTGCTGTTATGGCAATGAAACACCCAAGATAGGCTAATATTTATTGGGAGGAGTCTTAAAGGCCGAAAGTCCAAAGACCATAGTGCAGTCGTGGGTGAGGGCTCCTTCTGGCCATAAGCCACCTCAAGGTGGAAGGCAACGGGGAAATCCTACACAGCACTGAGTGAGCACAGCGCCAACAGGACCAGTCAAGCTTTTACTGCTCTTACTGCTACCAGCGGACTTCAGGCAGTTGTCTTAATCGTTGCTCAGAGCATCTTTTCAGTGCTCTAAGGATCTTGTGTGTGTGTGCGCGCGTGTGTGTGTGTGTGTGTGTGTGTATGTGTGTGTGTGTGAGTGTTTCAATCCCTGGAACCACATAATAGAAGTAGAGAACTGACTTCCAAAGACTATCCTATGACCTCCAGAAGAGGTCCTGACAACCATGCTTGCACATCTTTTACATGACATCTTTGGGGGGAGACACATTCACCACTAGGAGGAGCATCCCATGGCCTCTAGCAACCACATGGAGGGGGAAACCCTGTCCCTTCAGGAGCTGTGCGGAGATGGAACAAGAAGGGCAAGTGGGGTCACATCTGTGAACAGTAAAGGGAGGAGGGAGCAGGAGGGGGCTCAAGAGGGCGTGAGAGGAAGGTGGGGGGGTCGGAGGGTCGGAGGGTCGGGTGGGAAAGCCTTCCCTGTAGTTCTAATATCGATCCCAGGTGCCCAGCGGGGGTGCGAGAGCAGACTGTGTGTCTTGGTTCCTTTTCTATGGCTGTGATGAGACACCATGACGAAGGCAACTTATAGAAGAGAGCATTTACTATGCGGGTTCAGGGTACCAGAGGGTTAGAGTCCACAACCGTCATGGCAGTGAGCATGACAGCAGGCAAGCTTGGTGCCGGAGTAGTAGCTGAGAGTTTACATTCCGATCCTTACGTGCAAGGCAGAGAGACAGCTCTAAGTGGGAATGGCATGGGCATTTCAAATCTCCAAGCCTACCTTCCAGTGACATACCTCCTCTAACAGGGCCATACCTCCTCATCCTTCCCAGATAATTTCACCACCTGGGGAATCATGCATTCAAATACAGGAGCCTGCCAGGGCCATTTTTATTAAAACTACCACAGTTTCCAAAGTCCCACCATTGAAGAGAGTGCCAGCCACCCTGGCTACACTGTGTGCTGTCTTTCTCTGTGGAGGGCATGGCCTTGGACCAGGTGCTGTGACCTCACCATGGAGACTGTCAACTCACTGCCCCACCTGGGGCAGGCTCTCCTGGACAGAGGAGCTGTGGAGCTTATCTTCAGGGTTTCCACAATGGGCTATCCAGATCTTTTGGGAACTGTTTGAAACAATATAGGAAGTTTGGAGACAATGAAGACTGGATAAGGTGTTGGCCCAGTGAGTGGGGGGACCTGAAGCAAGAGGAGTCCACAGCGTGGCCGAGGTTAGTGATGTATTGGGGTTGGACTGAGCAGCCAGCCTTTTCTCCAGCCACTGTAGAGACGGTGGCTTTCTACAGGCTCAGGAACATGTGTGTCTACTGTCACCTCAGTGCGTCTGACCTGTCAGCCATTCGGGACCACTCCCAAGGCACAGGACCATCCTGCTGAACTGGGCACACAGCCACCTGTGCAGAGAGCCTACTCCATCTCATCCCTTCTCTCCTGGAGAGGGCAGTAAGCCGTCTCGCTTAGCCCACTTGCCACCAGGGCTGGGTGTTTCTTCTGGCCTTCAGGGTCTCAAGCCAAACCTCTCTCCGAGAGCATGAAAAGTACCTAATTCAGGGACCTGGGGCTCACTTTGTGAGAAAGGAGGTCCGGCAGGGGTCCTCTGACATCCGTGAAGAAGAGCCCCCGCCTAGATTTAGCACCTCTTAGGCTCTGGCTTCTAGGCTGAAGCCTGTTGCTGTCCTTCAGGGAGAGGCTGCTCCTGAGACAAGCACTGTACCTCACAGCAGTGG
>JADRCD010203464.1:0-13317 GCA_019843815.1 Montemys delectorum
CCCCCCCCCCAAAAAAAAAAAAGAAAAAGAAAAAGAAAATGGAATTCATATACATTTATTTATCTCCATTCCCCATTATATCCATCACAAAGTTTTAAGGAATATTAAATTGAGTAAGTCATACTTTTGGTATGAGAATACCCAACCCATTCATGTATTTCATAAAGCCTATCACCATGGCTTTAAGAAATACTTGTTTTAAAAACAAAAAATTTCACCCTGTCTCGAAAAACCAAAAACCAAACCAAAACAAAACAAAACAAAAATTTCAACTGTTTGATTTTACCAATGAAAACTCAGGAGCCAAATGCTACAGAGAGGCAGAGAAAGCACCCAGCTGACTTTCTTACTCCACTGATTTCCCAGAAGGAAAAGCTCTTCTCCACCCTGTCTTAAATACGCTTCAACTCAAAGACTCCCCTTTCTGTTTATTGATGTTCTCTCCCCATCAGACCATCAGATAGTTACTTGGCCTAGAGTTGACTTTATTTAGCTCTTGAAAGGTGTGTACTAGGGCTGAGCCACACCACAACTACTTGGTTTTGTCTGTTTGTTTGTTTTTTAAAGCTTTATTTTATTTATTTTTTGTGTATGAGTACACTGTAGTTGTACAGATGGCCATGAGCCATCATGTGTGTGGCTGCTCTCCGGCCCCATAATTCACTGTAGCTGTCTTCAGGTGCACCAGAAGAGGGTGTCGGATCTCATTATGGGTGGTTGTGAGCCACCATGTGGTTGCTGGGATCCGAACTCAGGACCTTTGGAAGAGCAGTCAGTGAATCTTGGGGTTCCCAATGTCATCAAATGATGCACAGTGGAAGCCACTAGATGGGAAAGTAAAGCCTGAGCGCTTGTTTCTAGCTGAATAGATTTCTCACTTCAGAATTAAGGAATGGTTGGTTCCGTCATTGTGGCATATGTGTTGTAGAGATGTTAAATTGTAAGGAAAGCCAGGTGCAAGGTAAAGGCATACAATGATATTTCTCCAGTTCTTGTGCAGTTTTTTCTGCTCTAAATCTGTCTTCTACCTCAAGGGCCTTAGTAATGAGAAAGATTACTTTTAATTTAAAGGGCCTGTGTGTGTAAGTTCCATTCCTCACAAGACTATTTCTTACCTTTAGAGAACAAGAAAGCGTTGGCAACTTCCTAGTAAGACTCACATTCTACTTTCTAAAGAGTTGATTGTCTCACAGCTTGATTTAATTAACCCCTATAAGCACATTAAATAAAACATATAAAGAATCCCTTTAAAAATCAAAAACAAGCCAGGCGGTGGTGGCGCATGCCTTTAATCCCAGCACTTGGGAGGCAGAGGCAGGTGGATTTCTGGAGGCCAGCCTGGTCTACAGAGTGAGTTCCAGGACTGCCAAGGCTACACAGAGAAACCCTGTCTCGAAAAAAAACCAAAAAAAAAAAAAAAAACAAAAACAAAAAAATCAAAAACAAAAAACAAAAAACTTCTAAATGAGCCTTATTATCGCCATGAAGTTTGTAGAATTGTAAGTGCATGACTGTTAATGCACGGGTTCATTACTTTTATATTTTATTCTAGAGAACACCAAATGCTATATATATGGTAAATAGAATTAGTTTACTTCTTTTGCATATTTTACTACAAAAGAGCATTTTATACTCAACTAAATTTGTTTTACAAATTGAACACATTTATTTTTAGTGTTTAATTTATATTGGAAGTCTTATTCAATTTTGCTAATGGTTTTGTCTAAATAAATAGTGCAATTATGAATTGTTGAAAGCTGAAGTTCAAATTCATGATGAAAATATGTACACTTAAATGGCATAGGAATGTACATTTAGATCTTTATATATCAGAATATCTATAGCTTATTGAAATTATAACCAGCATTACCATGATTATGTCTCGAATCTTCATGACAGATTAGATTCAAAGGCATGGCTTCAAAATATTTATAATTCGTCACCTCATTCTTTATTTTAGCATTATAAAGCTCCCAAGAAAGAAAGCCAGAGTTTTCAGTTATCTAGCATCTTAGAGGCATAGCCCTTCTGAGCCTAATCATATACTAATACTATTGAAGTATACATTTTCTAGTAGACCAGTTGCCCAGGAGAAAGAGATATGAGAGGCAATGTTTTCTGTCATCTCAAACTGCAAGTGAAACAACATTGGTCTGTTGTATGTCTCCTAATTGACACTTAGGGTTTGGTTTCATGCTCTGTGAAATGACAGCTATTGTGTTTGATACGGCCTAAATTTTTTCCCTTGTAATCTAAAAATGCAGTTGGTTTGAATGCAGAAAGGATAAACTCAGAGTCACCAATAATCTATCATGAGGGAAAGAAATCAAAGCCCTTCCTTTTGATGGCATTTTAGCAAGAGTAACCCACATTTGATTTCTCTACTTATCTCTCCTGTCTTTATCCTCCTCTAGAGGAGTTTTGAAGTACGTATATTAGCTACCAAGGCAATTTCTTGTTGAATCGACTATAATAATCTTATTTCAATCTTTCTTTTTTTTTAATGCATCCCAAAGTCCTTTCCCCCTTCCCCTCACTACAGCAGTACTTTGCACCGGTATGTATCTGTTCCTTCTTTGAAACACTTTACAATTTTTGTTTCCTAAATGGCACTAAAGCAATCATGGTATCATGACATCTTGAGACTGTCAGAATATAGAGATGCACATGCCAGAAAATATACAAATATAACTTTAAGTACACCACAAAGCATTTTAATAAGTGGATTTTGAAATTTATTCCATATTGACTATGATTTCTTGAGGAACAGCATTCACTTATTTATATACCCCCTTATAAAGTTTTTTGCTTTGCGACATTATATATAAATTCTAACTGCCCATGGAATATAGGCCTATAATTGTTGCTATAAAGAAATACAGTTATATTTTGATTAAACTGCAAACTATTGCACAAAACAGCATATATAAGTATTTCTTTAGTGTTAGTAGTTCTCTGCAAAACAGGAAAAGCTTAACAAGTCCGTACATGGTTCCCCTTAGATTTGTGAGGAGGCTATCAATGAGGCTGTATATACACTATGTATCTACTGCTGAAACATCCAGCTTCTTTTCCAGGTACTGTTGCTCACTGATCATGACCGTGTTGCTTTGTAGGTATAGCGGAACAAATTGGCTGGATGCTCTAGTACGCATCTTAGGGAGGACTGTCAGTACAGATCAGCAGGTTACAGAGGTAAGTACTGAAAGTGTTGTGAAGTATAATATTTGGTGAGCATTCTTGATATAAGTTGACTTGGTAAGATGAAGATTCATATGCTTATCTGAATCCTCTGTCCATGCTTTGTTAGTGCTATTGGTATTGTATCAGTTGAGGTTTTCTGAAGCAGCCAGGTTGCATATCAGATGCCCTGTGTATCAGATATTTACATTGCAGTACATTGCAGTAGCAAAATTACAGTTAAGAAGTAGCAACAAAAATACTCATCCTGTCTTAGAGTTTCTATTCCTACACAAACATCATGACCAAGAAGCAACTTGGAGAGGAAAGGGTTTATTCAGCTTACTTCCACATGGCTGTTCATCACCACAGGAAGTCAGGACTGGAACTCAAGCAGGTCAGGAAGCAGGAGCTGATGCAGAGGCCACAGAGGGATGTTTCTTACTGGCTTGCTTTCTCTGGCTCGATCAGCCTGCTCTCTTATAGAACCCAAGACTTCCAGCCCAGGGATGGCACCACCCACAAGGGGCTCTAGCCCCTTGATCACTGAGAAAATGCCCCACAGCTGGGTCTCATGGAGGCACTTCCCCAACTGAAACTCCTTTCTCTGTGATAACTCCAGCCTGTGTCAAGTTGACACACAAAACGAGCCAGTACACATCCCAACATTAGGAACTGAATTAAAGAGTCACAGCGTTAGGAAGGTTGGGAATTTCTTTCACTCCAGACATAATCTTCCTTTTCTCCATGGTAGAGAAGCAATCCAGTTTCCCCTCGGCAGTCTGGATCTACCGCCCCTCCTTCCTTTCTTAGCTTGTTGGCTTAAGGGCATCAGAAGCCAACAACAGCCAAGGTGGGAGTCTGAGGTTCTAGATCCTTGGAATGTTTGTTGTCTCCCCAGGCAGGAGTGGTCCTCCATTTGGAACCAAAACTCCTAGGCTAGCAGAACTTAAGGAACAAAAAAAGATCCCTAGTGGGTCAGTAAGGATGATAGCTACTGTGACCAGTCACTTCTCTACCCCTTGGTTTCTGAATCTATGGATAGTGTCCATTGGAGAAATCATACCATATATTGGATGTAGCTTCAAATCATTCACCGCTATGTGGGAAATCTTGCTCTAGCCTTCCTGGCTACTGTCACTTGATTGCTGACGTAACTGTATCTCCAAAGGGCTATTACAACTTTCTATTAGCCCAGCTGCTTCAGGATGAGGGGAAACATGATAGAACTAATGGATTCTGTGAATGTAGGCCCACTGTCACACTTTTGCTGCTCTGAAATGAGTTCCACAGTCAGAAGCCACGTAATGTACAATACCTCAATGGTAGATAAAGCGTTCTGTAAAATCCACAGATGTCAGTTTTGGAAGAAGCAGTATGTGCAGCCAAGGCAAATCCACAGCCAGAATAGGTATCTAGTTCAATAATGACAAAGCCCTTTAGTAGTGTAGTACACCTCCTCATGGACAACACTTTCTATGTCCCCTCTAGAAGCCTGCTCAGCCTGAAGTCTGATTATAGATATAGAGGCAACCATTGGAGGGTCCTGGCATCTTCTTCAGGGAAGGTTACCCTGGCTGAGCAGACAATGAAGGGTTAATTTTCTCAGGCAAAGGGAAAAAGGTCAATATTGCAAGGGTGAGAGTGGAGGGGCAGCCTCTGCTAAGGATAGGGAGATTCATTTCTCCGATGAGATAAGACCTTCAGAATCTCAAGTTCAATATCCTTGGCCCCAGTAGGGTCCTCTAACACATTCCCATCCCATGTTACATGATCCTATTCCTTACCAATCAATGCCCTTACTTTAACTGCGGATACCCTCCAAGGTTGTTGAGTATCAATTTAGTGGTCATTCAAGCAGTCTTGCAATGAGAGCTTTGGTTTGTTTTTCTGCAACTTGAGCTCTCTGGCTTCTGGAGAGAAGATTCTTATCCAGGGCATGCTTGGAAACTTTTAGACTTTTTCTGTGCCTCTGGAGCCAGGCAATTGTATCAGTGAGTTCTTTTCTTGCTACTGTATCTGTAGATGCCATAAGTGGATTAATTTTACCACAGAGTCCATTGTTTTCTTTTATCACTGTATCCTGAGATATAAGAAATTGATTAATTTTTATCATACAATCCATTATTTTCCTTTGTCAGTTTATCCAGAGATGCTGGAAACAACCAGCCAGTATTATTTTCCCAAAAACTGTCAAAAGTGATATATATAGTCACTAAATGTTTTTAACCCTCCAGCAAGCCCCTCAAATATTTCAAACAATGGGCTTTCAGTGTTCTCCATATTACCAAGGGAGTCTTCAATAAGTGTGGGTGTTGGCGAATTCTAAAATCTGTTCCAGATACTTAAACACGTCATCTAAGCCATTCCCTTACTTACTTCTGTCTTAGTTATTTTTCTGTTGCTCTAATAAGACATCGAGACCAAAGCTACTTACTTAAGAGTTTCCTGGGGGCTTGCTTATACCTTTAGAGAACTAAAGCCCATGACCATTATGGCGGGGAGCATGGTAGCTGGCAGGTAGGCATGGCAGTAGCTGACATCTCAAAGCCCACTGCCAGCAACACACCTCCAACAAGGCCACACCTCCTAATCCTTTCCGAACAGTTCTGTCAACTGGAGACCAAGCATTCGAACTTATGAGCCTATGAAGGCCATTCTCATTTCTACTCCCTGTTTCCCATAGGCTTGTAACCACATCATAACATAAGATGCATTTAGTCCAACTTCAGAAGTCCCTATTGTCTTTCAGTCTTAACACTGTTTAAAAGTCCAACATACAAAGTCTCTTCTGAGAGTCAAGGCATTCTCTTAATGGAAATGTCTTGTAAAATCAAAAAGCAAATTACAGGGCCATTACAAAAGAGAGGAGTTGGGACATAGTGAGGAAATAGTGGACCAAAGAAAAACAGTCACCCAGTCACCCAGCAGGACAAACTCCAAATCATGCAGCTCAACATCAGATGGGTAGGTGGCTGTGTCCTTTCACCTTCCCGATTTTCTGATTTTTTTTTAAGATTATTTTATTTATTTTATGTGTACGAGTACACTGTAGCTGTACAGATGGCCATGAGCCATCATGTGTGTAGCTGCTGGGAATTGAACTCAGAACCTCTGCCGGGCCTGCTCGCTCTGGCGTACTTCACTGTAGCTGTTTTCAGATGCACCAGAAGAGGGCGTCAGATCTCATTACGGGTGGTTGTGAGCCACCATGTGGTTGCTGGGATTTGAACTCAGGACCTTTGGAAGAGCAGTCAGTGCTCTTATCCACTGAGCCATCTCGCCAGCCCGTCCTTTCACCTTTCCTGCCTGCAGTACACTTCTCTCTCTCTCTCAGGCTGGCTCCACTCCATGTCTGAAGGTCTCCTTGGCTCTAAGATCTCTAATCTCTTGGGATCTCTGACACAATCCAGGCTTCATTTCCACAGCCTCACACAATGGCCTCTTGTTGTCTGTAGCTGTAGTTGATTAAGCTGCTCTGATCTTCCTGGAGGTGACACCCCAATGTTCTAGATTCTCAAATGAAAGACACACACACACACACACACACACACACACACACACACAGCCTTATATTTAATTTGCCTTAATCAGCTCAATGCCTGGGCTACTCCCAAACTTCCACGTTGCTAACACCTCCTCTCTGATACTCCTGAATTATTACTTACTAAAATTTAGATTCCATCTTTGCTACCTTAGACCCAATGAGGAGAAGGTGGCCTGGGGCTACTCTTCTCGGCTCTTATATGATTATATGCTTTCTCTCCTGCAGCTCTCAAGCCTGATTCTCCAGCTTCCCCAGCATGGCAATATTAAACCTACCTCCCTTGGTTCCCTTACCCAGGAAATCCAAAGTCCCACCTTGTCTCCCTACACAACCATTGACTGCTGGCAACTTCATTTGCCAATTAGAACCAACTGGAGGTGGGGATCCCGGTGTCTTACATTAAAGATTTGCACATAATTTTGGGGAACCCAATTAATGTAATACAAGCAATAAGTCAAATCCACAGCAAGTGTCTCTTGACTTCTCAGAGCAGGCACCACCCTGCCACACATTGCCTGGCCCTCCCTACTATGGAAAAAGATTCTGTAACCCGTTCTGTGACTCTAAACCCAGATCCACGTGGACAGCACTGCCACATTTGGCAGCCTGCTTAGGATGGAGCCTAGCCCCTGGAACCACATCTACAGTGTGCTGCCATGCCCCATTTTTAGTGAGGGAATTTAACTCAGATCCTTATAGTTGCATGGGCAAGCACTTTGCCAAATGAGCTATTTTTTTCCAGCCTAACAGTACTGATTTTTGCATATTAATTTTCTATCCTGAAATTTCGCTGAATTGTTTATTTATTCTGATAAATAAAAGATCCTGGCATCTATAGACAGTACCCATTTGACTCAAACATTCAGAAATGAAGAATAACATCTAGACAGATATAAGAAGCATTGGTGTGACCCTCTGGAAGCTGGAAGTTCCTTTGAAATACAGAAGGGCCTCACTATGTCTCAGTTCACAAATTTTTTGCAATATCCAGTACGCATTCAGCACCATATTTGTTGAGCGTTATGATGTACTTTGGAAATAGAGAAGTTAGTAAGACCAAGTTCTTACTGTATGGACATTCCTTCCAGCTGATATGTCACCCTTCTGGGGAGGTATGGCCATAATCCCCTTGCCTCACCCACAGCCTCCACAGGGACCCATGCTGGAGGTCTGCACAGCTGTTCCTGATAACCATCAATGCCTCTTTGCAAACTGATTTTGCTATTTCCCGTAAAGTCTGTTTCGGTTTGCACCAGCGAGAAGTCTAGTGGCCCTGATCAGTTGTCTCTGTCCTCCTAGTTGCAGCGGTTCCTCAACACTGTGTTGAAGGAGCACCAGAGGACTGCGGCTCATGCCAAATTACAGGCAATGAAGATGAAGAATCTGAAAAACAAGAAGAGAATTGCCAGGGTGGTTGAGTGGCTTCGGAAAAACACATAATCTGTGGCTCCTTGGAGGATGCCTCTTGCATCTTATCATCTTGTTTACTCACTGTTCTGGCTTCCATATTTAGTGACTGTGCCATTGACTCTTAACTTGGTTGCTACTGTCAAATGGTGCCACAAAAGGACAAACGATTGTAGAATCTGCAAAATGCCCTCAGGATCTCTCTGAAGGGATGAAAGCTGGCGGCGGGGTGGGGGGTGGGGGTGGGGGGGTTGGGGGGTGGGGGGTGCTCTGTGTATTTGCCTGTGGAGGAAACTCTTTCAGAGTGCCTGAGGTCAAGGACTCTTAACTTGTTGCGGACTAATCTTCTGGCCTAAGGGAGAATTCTACAAGAAGAAAACCAAATGGCAGAGCACAGCACAATTCTCATCATTTTGTAAGCAGGAGAGTAAATTCAACAGGGCCATGTTGAACCTACTTGCAATGGAGCCCATGGACTTTACAGAGTTACTGAGACGCCAAGACACAAAGAATTAGCTTAGACCACAGAGCACATGCCCCCTGCTTCAGACACTATGTTGTTCATCTAGTGCTTCTTTCTTTACATTTTGTTGGTGAGTGTTTTTCCCAAATGAGGGTAAAAATTGTGTATCTGCTATCTACCTCACAGTAGTATTGTAAAGATTAATGAATATACTGTCTATGAAGAGTCCTTAAAACTTCCAAACGAGCCAGGCAGTGGTGGCGCACGCCTTTAATCCCAGCACCTGGGAGGCAGAGGCAGGCGGATTTCTGACCAGGCCAGCCTGGTCTACAGAGTCAGTTCCAGGACAGCCAGAGCTGAGAGAAACCCTGTCTCGAAAAACCAAAAAAAAAAAAAAAAAAACCAAAAAACTTCCAAACAAGACTAGAAGCTTAGAAGTTTGTTTTGGGTGACTTGGTTAATGAGAGGAATCACGGTAACAAGATGTCATGAGCAGAGGCCAGGTGGCACTCCTTCCCCCGCCCCCCCATGAGAAGGATGGCGACAGAGCTTATTCACTCAGGCACTCGTATTCTGGATTCCTCCACGAAAATTGCCTCAGGAGTGGTAAGAGAGGACTCAACACACTGTTTAGGTTTTTGAATGCTTTATGTCAGTTTCCAATACAACTACACACAGCATACAATATGTTATCAGAGCTAAGAGGATAAAGGCTAAGGCAATAAAATAGCTAAACATTTCGCTCTACTGCATATTAGAATATATACAGCTTACTTTCCTGCCTATTAGAATAAATACGAAGTGAAAGCAGCTCAGCTATCTCTTGGCTGGGGCGCTGTGTTCTCAGGAACTGAAAGCCGCTGTCAGCGAGCGTGGTGTTCTGGAGTTAGGCTTTGACCAGGGAGTCTGAGCTTGACCTCGGAGTATGTTTGATTGTAGAGAATGTTTGACCACCAAGGTTACTTGCCCACGGAAACTCTGGTGGTCTCGGATGGTTTCTGGTTGTTGTGGCAGAGTCGTGCCAGCACCAGCCGAAACAGTGGCAGGAGCTGGAGTTGGAGGTTCTGGCAGGATCACTTCAGGCAGCCATTGCTACTGAGGCGGAGATGACAGTTCGTCTCCATGCTGTCTCTTTAAACTATTTTTGACTTCACTCTGGAGCAGGGTTCAGATAACCACTCAGGTCTGGTTATCTTCTCAAGTTGTTCACTTCTCTTATGGAAAATTTTCTGCACAAGTATATACTTCTGATATTTCTCATTTTGGCAAAACATCTTTCATATATTATTCTAGATAACTAATACATCAAAACAGCTCACTGCAAACAACTTATTTCAAAACAACTTCCAAACATTTCCTATTACAAGGTGGAGTGGGTCTTGCTAAAGACCTGCTCCTTACACAAGGGAAAGACTATATTCCAGGGACAGAAAGATCAAAGAGAAAACAGGACTGGTAAACAGCACAGAGGAACAGACAAGGGATGGAAAGAAAACTAGGTCATTTTCTGCCATCTCATCATGTGTATCATACTATTATTATGCAAAAATAACACCAAACGAATACAAAATAAAGTCAGTCACTATGCATTCAAATGTTGATTTGGAATTTGTAACATTTCACATTACTTAAAACGCCTCTAAGTTTTCTGGAGAAGGTTTTGTGCATGTACACGGTGGGTGAAAGCAACATTAAGCCATTGTGTTAATGAGCCAACTTCTACTCTGTAGCAAAGCTTAAAAAGCATACTGCTAACCCCTCTAACTGATAAGACACCCTTTACAAACCCAGAAGGTGTAACTATACAATGCCTCGCATATGGCTGTGCATTCCTGTGACTAATGTTATTTACCGGATGCAAATAAAAACTTCTGTGCTGGGTATCCACCTGGCAGCTTCCACTGGCTCGCAGTCCCTTTGCCACCTTCCTTCTTGGAGAAAATGTAAGTGGATAAATAAAATTTATTTTGACTTGGTTTCTCTTTAAAAGTTTTGTTTTTAAATTTTAAGTGTGTGTGTGTGTGTGTGTGTGTGTGTGTGTGTGTGTGTGACCTTTCCTGTCTTTGGCTGAACTTCACTGGAATTCTCTTGATTTCTATAGAAAAAGGATAGCAGGAGATGAGGGTTTCCTCTCATTCTTTCCTTCTGTTAGATTCCGGCATGGGTCCCCCACTCGAGAAGGAAACAGGAGGGAGATCGCTGTAAATTACATGAGGTTTATTATTGCCAGTATACTCGTCCTGCATTCAGAGCAAAGGGGATGACCAAGAACAAAAGCACACACACTTTTTATACCTTTCAGTACATAGGTTTACAGCATGAGTTTGTTATCTCTCATTGGTGGAGCCCATTGTCTTTTGTTCTCATTGACCTTTATGCCCCAGGTAAGGGGGAGATACCGATTGCATGTGGGAGGGGTGGGGGGAGATCCACCCTCCCAGGGATGTTTCCTGGAGCCGGGCATTACTCCCCACAATTAGGGCATCTCCTGGGGACTGATGTTTGCTCGGTAAACTCTTCTGAAGCTCTGTCTTTAGGCTTAATGGACTTTCCTTGCTCCTTGGTATTTTTAGGAGGTGTCCCTATTTGCTCAGTTTTTACACTTCCCCTCTCACACACTTAAAGCTGAGCAGAATGAGATGCAGCTATCGTGTCTGCTTCGAGCCTGAAGAATGTGGCCACTTTGAAGAGACTGAGGGCTCTGGGCCTGCGAGCTCAGCAGTACAGGCCTGAGGACTGGAGCGGCAATGTTAACTGTGGGGTTGGCAGGATGCTGGGGATGTCTGCCCTGTGCAGTAATCACAGTATCATTCCAAAATGGTCCCTTAATGTTAGCCTATCTCGTTTGAGGTAAACACAGGTGTTAGCCCCACTGATTCTCAGGAGCAGGAATAATTATACTGATAGATCTCAAGCTTCACTCAGGAAGACATCTCAGGAGTGCTCCGTAGTGGAGAGCTGACGGCTCTAGTCTCTCCAATAGGTTGATAGTCTCCTTCATCCACACCAGCCAGACCCCAAAGCACAGAGAAAATATATTTGTTTTAGGAAGGAATCGAGAAAGAAGTCATGACCTAACTAATTACACATGGCATAATGAAGCTGTAATGCAAGTGATGTAATTGGCAAAACAAAAAACAAACAAACAAAAAAAAAAACCACTACAGCTTCAGCAAGCTCTCCCTGTAGATACACTGAGCATGCTCTGGACAGGATTGTCGACCCTTGAACGCACATCCCTGCTAAGCAGTGTCCATCCCTGTGGATTAAAAACAAACAAACAGCCTGGCAGTGGTGGTGCACGCCTTTAAATCCCAGCACTTGGGCTGCAGAGGCAGGCGGATTTCTGAGTTCGAGGCCAGCTTTGGTCTACCGAGTGAGTTCCAGGACAACCAGGTCTAAACAGAGAAACCCTGTCTTGAAAAACAACAACAACAACAAAAACAATCAATGAAACAAATAAACAAACACAATAAATCAGGCTAACATTCTGTTCATTTGTTTTAACAAACAGATCTAAATTTTAGGTTTGTTAAACAAATATCAGGAACATGAAAAGCAAAAAAAAAAAAAAGACATAGCTCAATGGGGAATCCTAATTCTTCCAAGTTTCAGAACCTCTCCACTTCTCAACCAATGTCCTAATTCTCACACTGTCGACTTGACAGGGCTGTGTATTCAATTTGCATTGCAATGATATCTCTCATAGGCCACAGACTTGATCCTGAAGTTGCCCTCTGCTTCCATGTAGTTGATAGCCTCTATGTTGAGGTAGTTGGAGAGCTTGAAACAACGTCCATCTGGCTCCTTGATGGTCAGCCCAGCATGGCTGAAGAAATGCACACACCCTCGATGCTCCCAGACCAGAAGGGAAAGAGGTTTCTCTGTCCTCTACACTCTGCTCTGTTTGCTGCTGCCTACAATGGTGTTGAAAAGGAATTGATGTGTAGGCTCCGATTGTTGGGCCTTTACCCTGGTTCAGCACAAAGTTCTTGGCTTTGGAGGCCATCTTGCCCTGAACTCTGAGAGACTCCCTTGGCTTGGGATTCAGGTTGCTGGGACTGGACCTTGGGCCCTGACTGAAGCTACCAGACTATCCCTGGATAGTTGGACCAGATGCTTGAAGACTAAACCTGAGGTTAGAGTTCCCTGGTTCTCTCATGTTGCTACAACATGTCCAAAACTTGCTACATGTATAAAGTGAGGTTTATTTAGTTCACATTTTTGAAGGCACAAAATTCATGATTGGGAGCCCTGAGGTCAGGCTTCGCCTGGTTCTAATTTTCTCTATATTATATAAAACTGGGATTTGCTGCTCCCCAACCCCTGACGGGTCTTACTCTGAGAGATTCTATTTTATAAGCAGCACCTAGAGATAATTTAAATAATAAAGAGGTATGTAGTGCTACGTGAAAGTGCTACAGTCAGCTCACACAATTGACTTAAGGGTGTCATGGTGTCTACCGGGGTCTTGGAATCTACACCCCACAAATGCTACAGATGGTTGCATCTCCCTGTAACCCACCACAAGGGTTGATTGATTAAAGATAACAATGCTACTTTCGAATGTGGGGTTCCCTTTGTGCATTCAGAGTTTCACTGAAAGGGACTCAGAGGGCCGGGCGTTTTTGGCGCACGTCTTTAACCCCAGCACTCGGGAGGCAGAGGCAGGCGGATTTCTGAGTTCGAGGCCAGCCTGGTCTACAGAGTGAGTTCCAGG
>JADRCD010203467.1:6989-22944 GCA_019843815.1 Montemys delectorum
CTCTCTCTCTCTCTCTCTCTCTCTCTCTCTCTCTCTCTCTCTCTCTCAATATAAATACTTTTTAAAAAAAATTTAAATAGAAAAAAAAAGGGAAGCCAGAGGAGAGGGCCCCAGAAAAATGGTACATTGGTAAGTGTCTTAGTTAAGGTTTTACTGCTGTGAAGAGACACCATGACCAAGGCGACTCTTACAAAGGACATTTAATTAGGGCTGACATACTGGTTCTGATGTTCAGTTCATTATCATCATGGTGTGAAGCAACTCTTATAAAGGACAACATATAATTGGGGCTGGCTTACAGGTTCAGAGGTTCAGTCTATTATCATCCAAGGCAGGAACATGGCAGCATCCAGGTAGGTATGGTGAGGAAGGAGCTGAGAGCTCTACATCTTGTTCAGAAGTCAAACAAGAGAACACTGACTTCTAGGCAGCTGGGAGGAGGGTCTTAAATCCTACCCCCACAGTGACACCCCTACTCCAACAAGGCCAAACCTGCTAAGAGTGCCACTCCCTGAGCCAAGCACATACCAACCACCCCAGGAAGAGAGGCAGGTGGCAAAAAGAAAATAGGGTAAGATGGAACTCTGGCCTGGACCCACCCCATTGCTTCTTAGACGGTCTCGGGCTGTGACCTAGAATGTGAGATGCCTCCTGCCATTGTAAGGTGTGAGGACCACATGTCCTCTGCTCACAGAGGGAGTGGGGTGTGTGAGGAGCCTGCCAGCCGCTGCTCAGATGAATAGGGCTGCTGCCACATCATTGTTGGGTGGGGTACCTGGCCCTGTCCTGTGGACTCACCTCCCAGGGTGCAGATGTGGCCAGCTATCAGAGGGACTAGACCTGTAAGAAGACTGTTCCTGGGATAGGGACACTACTGGGAGTAGTGGCAGAGACAGGCAGATTTCTTGACATGGATTTCTTCCCAAGTGGAAGAGGGATAGTCCTAAACTTTTAAAAAGTCAAATCCTAACTACCCCTCACCCTTCGCACACTCCAAAGTGAACTCGGGCACCTGCCTGAGCCCGGCCACCTCTCAAAAGGAGATAGCAGTGGCCAGTAGGCTGCGAGGGACCCTAGCTATCGGCCATAGAGTGTGGGTAGGCGGCCATCAGGCATAAGGGTCAGCTGCCCCACTCTGTGCCAGCCACCCTCTGCTTAGCCGGTGTGGATGGCTGTGGTAAGCCACTTGTCAAAACCCAGAACCAAAACCGAGTCATTTTTTTTTTTAAGTTCCCCTGTCTACCCTCTGTTACTAACCACAGTCCAGCCAGCGTGGTTCCCAGGGTGTGACACCTGTTATGCTCCTCCTTCTGTTCCAGCTCTTCTGCTTCATGTGAAGTTGTCAGTCTCATCTCTGGCCCCCTCTGCTGCTCTCCCTCCATTTTATCCACTCCCACCTGCTCACCATCCCTGCGATGTTATTTCTTTTTTCTTTCTTTGTTTCTTTGTTTCTCTCTCTCTCTCTCTCTCTCTCTCTCTCTCTCTCTCTCTCTCTCTTTCTTTCTTTCTTTCTTTTTTGGTTTTTCTCTGTATAGCCCTGGCTGTCCTGGAACTCACTCTGTAGACCAGGCTGGCCTCAAACTCAGAAATCCGCCTGCCTCTGCCTCCCAAGTGCTGGGATTAAAGGCGTATGCCACCACTGCCTGGCTTCGATGTTATTTCTTTTTACACCTATCTTTAGACTCTAGAGACAATCTCCCCAGCATGATAGGAGGAAGCCTGGGCCGTGGTGGTCGATGTCTTTTTAATATGGTTCATCGTTGTGAGTAAGCTGAGAGCAAAGACGATTAGAGGCTTTGCACAAACTCAAAGTACTTTTCTTTTTACAGATTTATTTACTTATTTATTTTATGTATGTGAGTGCACTGTTGCTCTCTTCAGATACACCAGAAGAGGGCATTGGATCCCATTACAGATGGTTGTGAGCCACCATGTGGTTGCTGGGAATTGAACTCAGGACCTCTGGGAGAGCAGAGCAGTCAGTGCTCTTAACCATCTCTCTAGCCCCACAGTATTTTTCTCAAGGGCAGTCTTTGGCTGAGAAAGTTCTACGGGGACAGCGGAGGGCCTAAGTTTCCATTAGACTGTCAGTGGTGTGTGATTGCAAGTGTGTGTGTGTCTGTGTGTGTGTGTGTCTCTCTCTCTGTCGGTGTCTATGTGTGAGTGAGTGCGTCTCTGTGTGTCTGTGTGTGAGTGAGTGTGTGCCTGTATGTGTCTGACTGTGTGAGTGAGTGCGTCTCTGTGTGTCTGTCTGTGTGTGAATGAGTGTGTGCGTCTGTCTGTATCTGTGTGTCTGTGTGTGTATTTGTGTGAGCATGTCTGTATGAATGTGTCTTGTGTGTGTGAGTGTGTGTGTCTGTATATGAGTATGTGTGTGTGTCTGTGTGTGTATGTGTCTGTGTGTATGTATGTCTGTA
The DNA here is from genome assembly GCA_019843815.1 of Montemys delectorum. Taxonomy (NCBI): domain Eukaryota; kingdom Metazoa; phylum Chordata; class Mammalia; order Rodentia; family Muridae; genus Montemys; species Montemys delectorum. Next base: position 9,407 of record JADRCD010203467.1, read on the forward strand.
TGAGTGTGTCTTGTGTGTGTGTGTGTGTGAGTGTGTGTGTCTGTATGAGTGTGTCTTGTGTGTGTGTGTGTGTGTGTCTGTATATGAGTATGTGTGTGTGTGTGTATGTATATGTGAAAGAGTGTGCACATGTGTTTGTGCACCTGAATACAGTCACAACCTGTAGCTCTGAGCCCACATGAATCTTCAGAGAAGTTTGTTGCCGCAATGGAGACACTGTGTGTGTCGGAGGAAGCACCTGGCAGGGCCCTGAACAGCCGTGTCTCAGGCATGGCCCTTGTCCCTCAGCTGCATGGGCCCCACCTGGGGTCTATAGAAGCTGTCCTGTGCAGACATGGCTAGATGGGTTATAGGGGTTTTCTGAGAAGGCCACCTTCCTATGTCCCCATGGCTTGGGAGGAAGAGAGACAGGCAGACTTGGACACTCAGGGTGACTCTCTCTGGTGTATGTGTGCGTGTTTCTCAGGCTCCTTTTTCTCTGGTCCTTCATTCTGCGTCTGCCCTCCCTCCGCCCCCAGAAGCCACTTTTTGGCTGGCTGTTTCTGGTGTAGGAGGAATAGAAAGAGGAACAGGAGAGATGCTGGCTTGTCCTACTGGGGCCTAGAGAAAGCTTGGTGGGGTGGGCTGGGTAGAAAGAACACTGCTGTTTTACTCCTCCTCCTGAGGCAGGAGGACCATGGTTTGAGAGAGCCGGCCTCAGTTTCTGTGTTTCACACTTATTAGTGAATAGGAGCTCCGTGTCCATCATAAAGAGCAAAGAAATTAGCCAGGCGGCAGTGGTGTGCGCCTTTAATCTGAGCCCTCAGGAGGCAGAAGGATCTCTGAGTTTGAGGCCAGCCTGGTCTACAGAGTGAGTTCCAGGAAAGCCAGGGCTATCCCGAGAAACCTTGTTTTAAAAAACAAAAACAAACAAGCAAAAAAAACAAAAAACAAAAAACAAAAGAGTGAAGAGGGTAGAAGAGACAAGAACCTGAGGTCGGAGTACCAGCGCATACCTAAAAAAGCTTACACAAGCAGGGCGTGTACAGCTGCAGCCGTGACGGGTAGGGATGAGAGAATCTGAGGTGCTCGCCGCCCAGTCTAGCCGAACCTGTGAGCTCCGGGTTCAGCGGGAGACCCTGACTCAAAAATAAAATGGTCACCTGGCATTGACCTCTGACCTTCACACTCACAAATACACACATGTGTGCACACACCCATAAGAACACATACCATCCACATGTACATATGTGTAAAATGAGATGAGACAGGGCCGACCTGTAAAATCATCCTGTGAGGCCCAGAGATCAAATACTTCAGACTTCCTGGGCCCCCAGAATACTCAGTAAGCCACCATCTCAGGCAGGAGTGACAGGAGGGACCACATCCCCATCTTTACAGGAGGATGAAGGCCACCCTTGGCCCTTGGACTAGCTCTAGCTTGCCTGTGTTGGTGGTACGGGCCTGGGCACGAATCAACTTGTACAGGGTTGGGAGGTGTGTGTGTGTGTGTGTGTGTGTGTGTGTGTACCTCCCAGATGGGGCAGGTGTTTCTCTCTAACCCCACACATTCTGTCAAACTGGGAATCTGGAGCCAGGGCTCCAGGGAAGAGTGTTCCTAACATCTTGCAGCCTCTGGGAGCTTTGGACCCTTGGCATCTCTGGGTCTGCCTTCCCCTGCCCTACCACATGGACACAGCCTCTCCTTGAGTGTGTGCCCCATGTCTTAGATATGATGCTTATCTTCCTTCATTCTACCCAGATCCAAGGCTTCCTTTCCAAACCAGGGCTCGCTCCAGGGCTTTAAGACTACCCTAGGGTCAGAGCGGGGCTCCTGGACCCACTGTGGAAGGTGTGACGGCTGTGGGGACCCTGGGACCCAAGGCAGGAACAGTTTCCCAGGGCAGCCTGGGAAGAAGGCAGGCAGAGGTCCCTACAGGGAGGGCAGAGCCAAGGTTTTCTAGGAGTGCTAAGGAAAAGGAAGTAAGGAGCTGGTAAGGGGAGGGCAGGGAGGGGAAAAATATCTTTTTTTTTTTTTTTTTTTTTTTTTTTTTTTTAAGCTCTTGACCCACAGAGAGGGAAGAGCCAGCCAGCCCCCGAAAGGAAACAGAAGGAAACAGAAATGGCGAGTCAGGGCAGTCTTGTGCAATGGCTTGGCAGCAGAGGGAGGACAGGCAGGGAGTGAAAAGGGAGTGCTCCCTTCTGGTGGGGAGGGACGAAGGAGTGCTCCTGACTCTCTGCAGACAGGGAAAGCAGCAGGGCCTTCCAGAAGACCAGGGAACTCTGCTGAGCTTCAGGAGGGAACTATCAAGTATGGGACAGGGACAGAGGCTAGGGAGGCCTTGCTTCTTGGAGGACAAGATTGGTCCTCAGTTCATCTTTATGTTTTTGAGGTTTCCCTATCTGATTCCAACTTGTTCTCTCCTTTGGATCCCACCCTCAGTTCCCTCTCCCCCCACCCTAACTTGGTAGTGGCACAGCCCCCAAGCTTCCCCATGCCCCAGGGCCGTGTCCCCTCTACGGGACCTCAGGAGCACAGGAAGCCACTGTCTCAACCTCTGTTTGCCCCTTACCTCGTTCAGCCGGGAGGGGACCTGTTCCAGGATGAGGGTTCGTCCTTAACAACCCAGGCCGTGGAACCAGACAGCTAAAGGCCGCGGAGCCTGCATGGCCCATCGTTCTTGGCTGCGGCCCGCTCACGGCTGCTAATTTCATGGCCCCGTGATCCAGGTAACGCTCCGCCGCCCTGAGCTACCATCCCCGGGCTGGAATTACTTTCCTTACCCTGCTGGAGCCTCCAGCTGCCTCCTCCACTGCAGACGGGAGGTGGGGGCCACGCTGAGCTGTTCAGTGGTGGCGGCTTCAGTGACTCTGAAGTTGCTAAGGCTCGTGACTAATGGACTCCGCGTATATCAAAGGGCCCAAACAGCATTCCGGGGAGAGATTTTTACCCAAGGCCTGCCAGAGATAAACAGGCTCATTTCGGGAACTCCTTGCCCTGAGAAACCTTCTTACCTGGACCCTGAGCCCAGAATCAGTTTCTTCCAGAAGAGCAGCTTAGCACGGGGCCTCTCAGCGAGGTAGCTGGGAGAAGTTCTCTGCTGGAAAATGGCCTCACACCTGGCCTGCTGGCTCAGCTAGGCTTTCGAATCTCATTTGAAGAGTGGCCCTCTGGTTCCTGGTTTTCACACCGGAGGACAGCTGGTGAAAATGGCTTTCCTTGTCACACTGTTAGTGAAGCAAGTACCCCCTGCCCCGGCCAGGAGCAGCCTATCCACACTCATGGGCCATTGGGAAGCTGCTGGTACCAGTAGTTGATGGAGCTGATGGATCCTCAAGCCACCTCCAGAATTTTAAAAGATTCATCCTTATACTTCTGCTCCTCTAGAACCACTCCGGGTACCAATATGTCTTAGTTAGGGTTCTCTAGAGTCACAGAACTTAGTCTCTATGTAGTAAAGGGATTTATTGATGACTTACAGTTTGTAGTCCAACTCCCAACAATCAACTCCCAACAACAGTCGCGGCAGCAGCTGTGAATGGAAGTCCAAGGATCCAGCAATTGCTCAGTCCCACAAGGCAAGCAGGCGAAGCAGAGAGAGCCTTCCTTCTTTCAGTGTCCTTATATACGTCTCCAGCAAAAAGTGTGGCCCAGGTTAAAGGTGTGTGCCACCACACCTTTAACCCCGGATGACCTTGAACTCAGAGCTTTCTATGTTAATCCTATGGGATTCGTAGCCACTATTCCTCAAGGTCTCCATGCCAAGATTCAGGTCAGAAACTTGTATCTCTCAGCCTCCAGATTAGGGCCACAGGTGAGCCTTCTAATTCTGGATTGTAATTCATTTCAGATGTAGTCAAGTTGACAACCAGGAATAGCCACTACAGTATGTAACCGCAAAGAGTGGTTTATTCTGCAGAAGTCCAAGCATGCTGGGGTCTCCCATTACCAAGATAGAGAGAGACAACCAAGTGAGCTTGCAGCACTGATTTAAAAGCACATCAGGGAATTCTGGGGTAGGTGACCTCTACGTTGATCTATTGGGTCCATCTCTACAGACATTCTGTCATTGGGGGCGTGGGGACTGGAAACTTGCTGGGGAGGTCTGGAAACTGCCACTGAGGAAGTAGCTGAGGAAGTCTAGAAACTGCTGCTGACCCGCTGTCCTCGTCTCAGGCCAGGTGGTGGGGCAGCTTCTGAGGGCAGGCCTTGCCTGGACCTGCCCAGTTCTTGGTGCCCTGCTAAGGGCAGCAAGGCCTCAGGTTGGCTCCCAAGGGGAACATGGCAAGGAGACATCACCTCACACGGAGTCTCCTGCGCACAACCACCCTCTTCCCATGCCTCTGGCCACACTACCCTTCCCTTCATCTTCCCAGCTGCCATCCAGACTGGTCCTACTGGAAGCCCCTGGCCACCCCTCCTTCTGGGTCCACCCTACGGTGTCTCTTGTGCCACAGAAATATGCTTCCCAAGATCCCGCCCCCCCCCCCAGGCAGTCAGGCGTGGAGGTACTTCCGCTCATGAGCATACACACTGTGCTACACCGCACGTGACAGTGAGATACCAGCAAAGGGACGAGTTAAAAGAGAAGGTGCCGTTGGCATGGACAGTGGCTGCCCAGCCGTGACCAAGGGCCTTAGGGCGTCCCACGAGGTTCAGATCTTGTGTCTGGAGCCCAACCTGTTAAGGTAGAAAAGCCTGCTTGGCGAGGCCTTTTGACTTTGTCACTATCTTCTACCAGCTGTCCCACAAGGCCCACTTGGTCTTTGGGGCTCCAGGAGGCTGTTTAAATAAACAGCACCACCATCATGCAGCTTTACAGGGCTTGGGCAAAGCTCAGCCGCCATCACATAACCACCTCTTTGTAGGGGTTCAGCCAGGAGTCAGAGCGAAGGGCAAGGAAGTACAATTGGCACAGAGAATGAACGCAGGCTTCAAAACCCTAGAGCTCAGCAGCAAACACGTCTAACACCCAGTTCCATGATGGTGTCCCCAGACGCCTGAACTGTACCACATTTCAGAACTGAAGTCAGGATGGGAAGAGACAGACAAGCAGTTTAATCTGTGAGCATCTTTTCATTCCCTACCTCACCTTGGCCGGAATTAACTCTGGGGCATTAATTCAAGCACCCTTCTGGGAGAGTTACTTGGCCCTTTGCACAGCAGACAGTGTACAGGCTTGGTGGGCCTGGGGAGCACATATATCAAGTGCCACTCGCTGGAATCAGGGCATTTCCACAGAGAGGTGGTAAGGTGAGGCCGGAAGGACCCAGCGTTCCCAGCAAGCTGAGCTTTGTTCCACTGAGGGCAAGTACAGGCCCAAGGTCCAGGTTCGGCTTGGATGGGTTCTCTCTCGGATGAGGCTAAACGGTTGGAGGGTCAGTTCCAAGCTCCCTTGGGTTCCTGACAGAGCCTGGTGGCCGGACACCCGACAGCCTCTGTTCTTACAGGAGACCAGCCGCAGCGCCTCGGGTCACCCGCAGATCCTTGATGGGTTTCTCGGAAGGCCACCCGTCTCCTCAAAGTCAGCTGAGAAGAACCCAGCCAGATGCCACCTGGTACTGATGGACACTCACTCGTCATGTGTGCCTGTCACATGTGCTTACCTCTCATGGCCCACATTTGATGAGTAGAACATCCCAGACCGAGAATGCCCCTGGTGGGGGTTATGGGGTCTTGAGTGTCTGCCACCAGGCTGGACTTGTAATCCCAGATACTTAGGAGGCAGAGAGGAGGATAAAAGTTCAAGGTTTGGTTGGACAAAGACTGAGTTCAAAGACAGCCTGAGGAAGTTGGTGAGACTGTGTTTAGGATTGTAGCTCAATAATAAAGTACTTGCCTATCAGGTGCAGAGCCCTAGCTTCATTCTCTAACTACACACATACACACACACACACACACACACACACACACACACACACACACGTACTCACAGACTCATACATATATACTCATATACATATACGCATACACATTTACACACACACTATCTCTCTCTCACACACACATAGACTCATACATGTATACTCATACATATATACACATACACATTTACACACATTCACGCACACATCACAGATACACAGTCACATATACACATATGCTCACACACACTCTCTCCCTCTCTCTCACACACACTCTCACACACACACACACACAAACACACACATGCACTCTCTCTCCCTCCTTCCCTCTCTCTCTCTCTCTCTCTCTCTCTCTCTCTCACACACACACACACACACACACACACACAGAGTGCAAACACCATATTTGCATGGGAGGTGCCAGGCCCACTTCATATCACCGTCTGCAGCTCCAGGCCCTGCTTCTGGAGCGATGGCCCAGCCTGAGTTCATTCTCCCTCACTGGCTTGTCCTTCATAAAGTACAGAAATGGGCTTAGTCAACGCTAAGGGACTCAGGGCCTCCTGGAGTGGTCAGTGCTGAAAAAGCTTCCCAACTTTAGAAGGCACGCTCTTCAGCTTGGCAGTATGCAGACCAGAACATTCAGTTACCTGGAAAATCCCTGGCCCTAAAATACCAAGGAACTCTGAGCCTGCTTGGAAAAGGCAAAACTCAGTGTGGCCACGGTTCCAGGTCTGGTCAGGGGATGGAGGAAGCCTGCGGAGGACAGAGGGTCTCCGCTTCTCCTCTAGCCTTTGTTTCTCACTCTCTCCTTTCCTTCCTGGGCCCGCCTGGCCTCACATGGACTCAGCCAGTGTGTCAGGAGGTAATTGACTGACTGCCCAGCCCAGGCCAGGCTCTGCTGAGCCCATCAGGGCAGGGACAATGAGGGGCACCTCAGAGGCGGAAGGCTATTTCTGAGACTCACGGGTGATGAGCTGCGATTATCGTTTTAATTTCAAGGCTGTCACCTTACAGTCAGGGTGCCCCTTCCAAAGAGCACAAAGCCCTCTGCAGCCTTCGGGGGACCTGAGAGGGTCTGTGCCACAGCCCAGGAGGTACCTGGGGCATTTCTGCCCCTCATCTTTGTTCTGTGCCATCAGACCCTCTGTCCAGGCGTGACCACAGCCCGACTCCTCCCGGACCTCTCCTTACATCCATGCAGTTTCCACTGTCTCCAAGACAGGTCCCGCCTCCTCCCTGGAACTCCGGTGAAACTCATCTCTCTCCTGCTTAGGCAAACAGCAGCCACTGTAAGAAACTAACAGGAAATTCTCACAACTCCCTGGGTTTGGAGCTGTGAAAAAGCCTTCACACTCCTTCTGTTACTCCCAGTGGGATGCACCGCGTTCCTGGAATGGTGTGTGTGTGTGTGTGTGTGTGTGTGTGTGTGTGTGTGTGTTGGACTCCTCCATCCTGATCATAGACGGGATGAGGGTTTTACACATGCAGGCACTTCTCTGCACTTGGCTCCTGTGATCTCTTTCCTCGGTTGTGTGTTGCTTTTCTTAAGCACTCCAGAGTGGAATATTCACGCGCTGCCTTTTCTTTGCTTAGAGTTAAATGGCTTAATCCATTTAAATCCCTCCTGTTTGTTACACAGCGGATGCTTAATGTGTGTAAGCCTTCCTGCAGCTCAAAAGCTCATCTGGGGTTCGTGACCAAAGCAAGATAGTCAACCCTTGGTTGGCTTTCCTTCTCTCTCCTTCCCTCCTTCTCCCCTCCCTCCTTCCCTCCCTCCCTCCTTCCATCCTCCATAGCATCCCTCCCCCATCCCTCCCTCTCCCTCTCCCCTTCCCTCTCTGTAGTGCTGGGGGATAGAAGGGTGCTGAGTTCCCCTCCCCTGTAGTTAGTATGTTGTGGTTGACTTTAAAGATAGACCTGCCCAGAGACAATGCGCCTTCAGTCAAGATTCACCTAATGAGTGGACAGCTGTTGGGGTTTTCAGAGATGCAGCCAGTTTGTACTAGGCCAGTCTGTAGCCCTGAGCCCCAGCCTTGCTCTGTGTGCGTGTGTGTGTGTGTGCGTGTGTGTATGTGCACGCACTAGTGTGTGTATGTGTGTGTGTATGTGTGTATATATGTGTATGTGTGTGTATGTGTACATGTGTGTGCGCGTGTGTATGTATGTGTGCGTGTATGTGTGTGCATGTGTGTATATGTACATGGGTGTATATGTGTGTGTGCACTCGTGTGTGTATGTGTGTGTGCACACACTCATGTGTGTGTGTGCGCATGCACTTGTGTGTGTGCACGCATATGTGTATGTGTGTGCAAGCGCTTGTGTGTGTGCGTGTGTGTGTGTGTGCATGTGAGTGTGTATGTGTCTGTGTATGTGTATGTGTGCAAGCGCTCATGTGTGTGTGAGTGCGCGTGTGTGTATGTGTGTGTGCATGTGTGTATGTGTACATGTGTGTGCGTGTATGTGTGTGTATGTGTGTGCACGCACACTCATGTGTGTGTGATGTGTGTGTGCGCATGCACTCATGTGTGTGTGTGTGTGGTGTATGTGCACGCACACTCATGTGTGTGGTGTGTGTGCGCATGCGTGCACTCATGTGTGTGTGTGTGGTGTGTGTATGTATGTATGTGTGTGTGCACACTCGTGTGTGAGTGCATGCACACTCATGTGTGTGTGGTGTGTGTGTACGTGCACTCATGTGTGTGTGTGTGCGCGTGCATTCGTGTGTGGTGTGTGTGCATGTGTGTATGTGTACATGTGTGTGCATGTATGTGTGTGTGCGCTCGTGTGTGTGTATGTGTGTGGTGTGTGTGTGCATGCACTCGTGTGTGTGCGCACGTGTGTGTATGTGTACATATGTGTGCATGTATGTGTGTGTGCATGTGTGTGTGGTGTGTGTACGCGTGCACTCGTGTGTGTGTGTGTGTGTGTGTGTGTGTGTGTGGTATGTGTACGTATGTATGTGTGTGTACTCACACACTTGTACCCTCCCCAGCTCCCTGAGAATTGCCCTTTCTCCTGGCTCATCATGGAGGTGTTTACCCTTCTGGCTTTGACCTGCAGTAGCTTTTCGGGAGCTGAGTCTCCTACAAGCTGAGGTGTGCTCTAAATGTTCTGAGAAGCCAGTGACTATGTATTGTCAAAGGGCTAACAAGACTCACAGCGTGAGGCTTACCTTTTAGCTGTCTGTTGAGCTCCACTCCCATTATCCAGTCTGTGGCTTGGATAAGTGGAGCACTGGAAGTGTGGGCCTCTTGGGTGCTGAGGACAATGTCAAAGCTGACCCTGTGACCCCCTGCACTCAGCACAGCTGAGTATATAGCACAGTTGCCCTTGGAGGCCGTTGGTTGAATGACTGAGTCAGATTGGAGATGGGGGTGGGACCACATGGAGTGGGGTGGACTTAGCCATGGCTCCTAGGTGTCTGGGGACAGTGAAAGCAGCCCTCCCTCGACCCTCACTACCCTGAGTGACAAGCAGCCTCCTTCCTTGTGTGTTTCTAGAACTACTTTGAGAGCTACCTGGCAGTTGCTTCCACTGTGCCTTCCCTGCTGTGCCTGGTGGCTAACTTCCTGCTTGTCAACAGGTAGGTCAACAGCCTCCCTCCCCTGACCTCCACTCCCTGCCTGCTCTGCTCTTCCCCAGTCTACAGCAGGAGTTTTCTGCTTAAATGGTGGTTCCCCAAACTGGAGGCAGGCAGTTCAGCCTTGCTATGCAGTTTACAGATCAGAGCAGGTGCCTGGGGGCTTCAGTCAAAGGTCATTGCTCGTTTATAGCCACTTACAGTGACACCCAGGTAAGGGCTATCTCCCTTTGAGAGGCCTTGCAGGGCCTTGGGCTGTTGTAGCCAGGGCATGCTGTGTGGAGCAAGGCCTGGGGAAGCTGTTCTTCTACATGCTCTGAGAGCAGCCGGCCGCTCACAGCATCCACTGAGCTGTCCTACCTGCAGGAAGCAGTCACTGCTCTAATATGTTGATGATACCAGCAGGTGTGTCCCCTGCTGGTAGTAGGAGCTCATAGGTAAAGATTGCAAAAGGTTTCTAGGTAACACTGGAGGATGGAAATATTTGAGAGATAAGTAAGTTGGTATGATCTATAAACTCTGCTGGCTGTCCCTTCCAGTCCAGTCTCAGTTTATCTTGACAATGGCAACAGAGACACTATTTTATCTGCGTTTTCCTGAAGGGGAACATTTTCCTGAAGGGGAAGATGTTCCTGTCTCTAGGCAATAAGCATGGCCTCACTGTAGTCCAAAATCTTGGGCTTGAGCTCATAGAACCTTTAGATCCTTGGGGACAAACTTATTTAGCTCTGGTCACTTAGTAGTAACTCCTGGATCTCCTGCTGAAAAACATTCTAAGGTACATCTGACCTCAGGAAGGTTGCTAGGATCTATTAGTAATGTCTGCTCTGGGCACAGGAGGAAAGAGCAGAATGCACCCTGTGTATAGAGCAGTCTTTCTAAACAGGCACAGTTGTATAGAAGATCCCAAAGCATAGTGGCTTACAACAGTAACAGTAATTAGTTTCTTTGACTATCTGGAGTTCCGGAGTCAGCCAGGCTCAGCTGGAACATGCCGATGCAGTCAGAGAGCACCGGGGCTGGGGATGCTCATCCTTTCCCACCTCCCTGTCTATGTCTTTCCTCATTGGCTTGTTCACATGGGGTCAGAGACTGTTCCCATAGTGACTGAAGAGCAAATGTTCCGTGAGAGCCAGGGACAAGCCACAGAGCGTCACTTTCGTCACACTCAACTGATTAAGCAGCCATAAAGCCTCCTCCATTTCAAGGGGACAGGGACCCCTATCTGTCCAGGGAGGGAGGGTCAAAGAACCTGTATCCTTCTAAAACCAGAGTGTAGTCTGAGAGAGAACTTGGCCTCACCTCCTAGTCCCTGGGGCTACCTGCAGCGGTCTCCCCCCAGATACCCAGGCTTCAGAAGCACATCCTGGGGGGTGTAAGTGACATGGGAAAATTTGGAGGTGTCTTTGAGTTCAACCAAGCCTTTCTGAGCTCCCAGTGAGCTGGGGTGGGGCTGGGGCAGGAGGCACCCTTAAAGTCACCCAAGCCAGTGACTTTGGGTTCTTGTGTTGCTAATAAGATAGAATCTACATGCCACAGAGGATGGAATTTAGAAAGGGAGTTACAGATAAGTAACAGGAGCTTTGGGGAGGAGACAGAGCTCCTGTACAGGAGGAGGGGCCATAGGAAATGGGGCACCACGGAGCTGCTCTCGTGGGGCCCTATGAAGGACGTCGTAAGTCCTTCATAGAAATGGCTTACATCATCTCTTATGACAATGAGGATGCAGAGCGCAGAATGAAGTGTCAGTGCAGTTGGCTCACCGACGATGTGTTCAAACACTCCTTCTTTTTATCAGCCAAACCCCCAAGTATAGTTTCCAGGCAAGACTAAGCGATACCACGGACCAGGGACCAGAACCTCTCCTAGCATTCCTGGTCTCCAGCAAAGACACTCTCAGAGCGGCTCTTCTGGGTCCCTGCCCCGCCTGACCAGGATCTATCCCCTGCTCTCATGGCTAAGAGCTAACTCGGGGTTCCCTCAGCACTACCAGCCACCAAAGACAGAGTAGAGTTCTGGACAGTGCCCAGAGAGAGGAGAGGAAGAGATGCCAAAAGAAGGCGAGACACAAGAGCACCCGCAGAGGCAGGGAGGCCCGCCTCACCCACCCTCTGCCCTTCCAGGCCTTGGGAATGACTTCTCTATCCACTGCTCTGTGGCACTGGACATCTGTTCAGCTGGGACAGCTCAGTTGCCTATGGACAAGAATTCCTGTCATCTTCAGATGATCCACACGGCTACCCCACAGGGGTGGGAGTAATATATACACCTATGACCCCTTCACTGTGCCACCTTGTACATGCAGTGACTCAGGAGGTTGGAGTGATGTCCTGTTTTTCCTGGTCACAGATATGCCACAGTGGAGACACATTCCTGATGTTTTCCTGGGTGGTGGCCGTTGGACCAGAAGCTGGCCCAGTTCTGGGGTCAGTTGGAGCAGGGAAAAGACCCTCTTGGGACCTTGGAGTATATGGCCTCAAGTCACAATAGTCAGTCAGTGGCCTTGCGTAAAGGAAAACAGCTCACTCACTCAGGTGACCACGGCAGGTCGCTTGGCCACCAAGACCAAAGGGCGGGATTTATGTCTAGAGGGTTCTCATCAGACTGTCTGCACTTGAAACCTGGGCCACCTGCCAGTGCTTAGTTACTTTGTAGCCCCTTGGGCCAGGCTCCAGGCTCCAGGCTCCAGGCATGGGGCAGGGTAGCTAGGAGGGGGCTGGGCAGGGAAGTAGTTTCACAGGTCCCCTAGTAGACTATTGGCTGTAGGCAATGTTTGAGAGCCTTAGGGAACTGCTCTCCAGCCTCCCTTGCTGCCAGCTGCCAAGGACAGTTTGGGGCGAAGCTGTTTTTTTTTTTTTTTATTTAATGTGGAAGATTGAAATGTCTCCTTCCTTCCCTGGCTTCTCTGACTGGCTCATCCATAATCGCCAAGTGTTTTATTATGTTAAATCTGCAGCTTTATAAATACAGATGAGCCAGATTTACATTTGGGAGTCTTGGGAAGAAATCAGTCCCCTGGGGTCTTGGACTCTCACCAGCAAGGGAGTGGAGTGTGGATGGGCCGAACCCTCCTCCTGCATCATCAGGGCCACGCGGCCTCTCAGCCTGTCTCCTACCCGGAGAACACCACGAGGCAAGCCAGACCTCCCTAGAAACTCAAGAGCTTCCATCCCAAGCCACTCTCCCTGCAGGAGGAGGGGAGGAGGGAGAGTGTCCCCACAGTGTCTATAAGGCTGGCCTCTAGCTTCATGGCATCGAGACTAGCATCACGAGGCTTCTGAGGACTTGGGGGCTCTGCTGGAAGGTGCTTACGCAGGAGGGAGAGAGCCACTGGGAAGGAGCCCTGGGCAGGTGAGGGACAGCTATAAGCTGTTCAGCTTATAAGCAGTTCAGTGGGGGCCTTTGCTGTTTGTTCTTCTTGCCCCCCCCCTTAAGAAACCACCAATTCCAGCCAAAGCCCCAGGCACCCCACAGGACCTTATCACTACAGGGAGGTGGCTAGGAGCAGAGGTAGGATGCAGCCACGCCACCTCCCTTCTGGTCCATCTCTGGCTGCAGCGGTCCTCATCAGGTGCCCCAGGGAAAGCATTAAAACTTTTGGGTTATTTGTCCCACAGTATCACCGAGACGATTTTTTTTTCCAGCAGGACCTTCGTATCACTAGGCCCGCCTGTTCATTTTGGAGATGAGGAAAGGTGGAGAGAGTAAATGTTTTTGTCTGAGGTCCCACAAATCCATGACAAAGCCAGGCTTTGTGCTGTTATCCCCTTCGTTATCTCGTGGGTGGGTAAGTGGCTCCTCAGGCCTTGAAGATGTGTCTCTGTGGGACCAGTAAGTGTGTAGGGTCACCTTGAACCTCAAGCCTGAGACTTGTTTGGCTACAAGCCTACAGAGTACATTGGGGTTCCCTTACCATAATCCCTTTGTGGGATCCAAGGATCCAGCCACTCCATCTAGCCCTTCCTCCAGCCTTGGCTTGCCTGAAGCAGAGTCTAAGGAAAGGCGCCCCAGTATGGGGGTCCTAGGAAAGATGCCCCAGTGTGGGGGTCCTAGAAAAGATGCCTCAGTGTGGGGGTCCTAGGAAAGGCGCCCCAGTGTGGGGGTCCTAGGA